>ML787516.1:278497-295814 GCA_009831015.1 Picea engelmannii | reverse complement strand
CATCTTGTACTTGAACATTTAAGTGGGGTAAAAGGAGGTTGCTCCCTCGAAGAGGCTTATTATCTGAAATTATCTCTTTTTCAAGGCGTTGAGTACTTTTCCTGAGGTTTTTCTATGCTATATTGATGTTTGGTTCTTAACACGAGGTAAATTTATCTGTGGATCAGTGTCCCAAGACACGGGAAGAGGAGAACATGTCTCATGTTCCATATGTGAGTGCAGTTGGAAGTTTGATGTATGCAATGGTCTGTACTAGACTGGACATTGCACATGCAGTGGAAGCTTTGAGAAGGTATATGTCAAAACTAGAGAAGGAGCATTGGACAGTTGTAAAAATGGTTTTTAGGTATTTTCGTGGAACTTCTAGCTATGGATTGTGCTACGAAGGAAGACCAGGATTGGACAGAGTGGTGGATATACATGTCTTTGTGGATGCATACTGGGGTGGAGATATGGATCATAGGATATATGATGCAGGAGCATCGTTGGCAAGCGCGTAGAGGCAGGACCACTCAACACGTGAGAGTTCTTCCAGAACTTCAACGTTGGCAGTTGCAGCCAATTTTGAAATCCGCCTTAACTCAGCGTCAAAATTTACCTTTGGAGGCACGCTTGAATAAGTGTCGAATTTTACCCTTTGAGGCACGTTTTGAAAATTGTAAATAGGGTAGGAGTTTCCACTACATCTCTGGAATGCGACTGAACTAAGATAGCGTAGGATGAGTTTTTGAGTAGGCAAGTAGCCAGGGGAAACCCTAGAAATATTTTTGAGTTAAGTAGAAGTTTGTACTCCCAGATGGAGAGAGATGCAATACAGAGAGAAACTAGTTGTAAGAGAACTACAAATTAGCAGGAGATCTCAGTTTTTGAATTATTGTAATTTGAATGTATTGTGTAGCCATTTCGGCACTTGTGAATATAACAGAAGGAAAATTGATCCAAATGTATGGTGTGTGGACTGTGTGTGTTTTCCTGTCATTTCTGTTTTCATGAACAAGTGAATGGAACTGTGCATGTTAGTGTTCCAGTTTCAATTGTTTCTCTTCATTTGAAGCTCTGCAAGGTGTGCATCGAGCCAGAGGGGAACGCAAGGAAATCGGGAGGAATTTCTCAGTGAGAAATCCCGTGGATTTGAGTTATCAAAATCCCTTAGACACAAGGAGTGCGCGGGAAATCGAAGTCTGAACCAGACAAATCTCAAGAGGAATAACACTTTTGGAAAGTGTTATCGAGATCTAGGAGGAGCGAAGGTCAAAACCTTCAGGGACTTAGAAAATTCTTCTAGGTCTGAAAGACTAAAAATCTCAAGAGGAGGAGCACTGTTTACCGTCATATCTTGGTGAGAGCCAACGACCGACTGACGTGAGGCAAGCACGCAAATTTCAACATTGTGTATGCCTAGGAGAAAAGACCCAGGAGGACCTAAATGAATGGTGGATAGCTTTCGAGGAGGGACGCGAAATCCCATGAGTCATTGGATCGAGAGGACTTGTGAACATGTTAGTGGAGAGAACTTTCAATGCTTGAACCCCAGGAGGAATAGAAGACGTCTGACCCCAATAAATCTTACTCGTTGGTCCCCTTTTGCAATTTCGAAAACTGGGGATACAAAGGGTAAGATTCAGGACTCTTGACCCACAAAATCCTGAAAGGATTCAGACCATCGGATCTTCGGAGGCTTAGAGTCGTCAATCTGCAACGGGGAGTTTTTCGTCATATTGGCAACCAGGAGGAGAAGCGAACAGACTTCATAGGGTGCGAAGTCGCAAAACGCAAAACACCAAAATAATCGTAGCTGTCAGCCAAGGGGAGATCTAAGTCATAGACTCGCGCCATCGCGATTTCAGTGATCGAGACTTGGAGGAACCAAACGCGCTTGTGGTGAAGCTCGTGGTCACCGGCGTGTGGTCACACGAGTTGATAAAAGGTAGGATCTAACCTCCATTAGCCCTCACCGGAGGTTCGAGACTTGGAGGAGCCAAGGACTCATCATATTGGAAAGCTCGGGGTCGTGAAGCACAACGTGCCTTTCAGGCTAAGCCCGTGGTCACGCCTGTGGTCACGTAGAGTGGGGTTTTGTGTCTAGTGTTGGTTTGCATGGGCAAAACTCAGATAAGGACCTGTGGATTAGAAGAGGGAGGTTCCATCTCGGAACCAGAAGATCCATTTCGGTTCCAAAATCAGAAGATCCTGACCGAGAGGTCGCACAGCCCTCAGGAGGGATAGGGGGGTCTGCATCAGGTGGTATTAGAGCATATTGTTATTCGTCTGTAGACTTCAGGAGAAAGAGAAAGAGGAAGAGACAAAGAACTTGGAGTTGTACTCTGTGTGTGACAAGCAGTCAACATAATGTCGCCAAGGAGATGAGAGTCACCTTTAGCCAACCGTGTTGTAGAGAGGGAGATGCGAGAACTTCACACCAGATTGGAAACAATGGAAGAAGCGCAGAGAAGAACACCTAACGTTGGAGACGTCAGTGAAGCAGAAAGTGAAGAGGTTGAAGTTGAAGAAGCTGCAGGAGAAGACGTTGTAGAGGAACGTTTGTTGAGAGCAATTGCCAGATTGGGAGGCAGAGCTAAAATCGATGTTCCCATGTATGGGGGAAACCTAGATACTGAAGAACTGTTGGATTGGATAAGATCCATGGACAAACATTTCGACTATGAAGACATCGATGAGGAGAAGAAGGTGAAGCAGGCAGTCACCAGGATAAAAGGGCATGCAGCAGTGTGGTGGGATGAACTGCAGGCTGAGAGGAGAAGTAAAGGAAAACAGAGGATAAAGAGTTGGGACATAATGGTAGCCAAACTGAAGGCTAAGTTCATACCCAAAGACTACCAGATCAATCTGTTCAGGAAGATGCAGAACCTGAGACAGAAAGGGATGATAGTTAAGGAGTACACCGAGGAGTTCTACCAGCTGAACATCAAAACTGGACAACAGGAGAGAGATGAAGAGAAAGTCGCCAGATATATAAATGGCTTGAGATATGAGATCCAGGACGAGCTCATCATGTTGTCAGTCAGAACCATGGAGGATGCTTAGCAGTTTGCACTGAAGGCAGAGGAGAAGATGACCAGAAAACAAAGTCAGCGAGGAAGAGGTAAAAGCTCGATCCCAAGCAAGAGAAATGGATTTAACCGTGACAGAGCACATCATTCTAGGGATGAGGATGAGAAACCACACAATCACTCGGAACGAGAAGGAAGTTCCAGGGAAAGACAAGGTGGTCGAAGAAACTCTTTTAGAGGAAGAGGCAGAGGAGGAGTAAGATGTTATGCCTATGGAAAGACAGGACACATGTTTTGGGAATGCCCCGAGAAGAAGAAAAAAGGAGGAGGAGAAGCTCACATTTCATAATCACAGTGAAGATATGTTGAAGCAGAAGGATCATAGAATGGATCATCTTTGATGTTGAGAAAGGTTCTCTTAAAACTAGAGGCAGAAGTTGAAAATCTAGTGCAGAGAAACAATCTCTTCGGGATAGCTTGCAAGACTAAGGACAAAGTATGAAAGGTGATCATTGACAGTGGGAGCACTGACAACCTAGTATCCACAGATATGGTGGAGAAACTGGAGCTGAAGACAACTGCACATCCAAAACCATACAAGGTCTCATGGTTGCAAAAAGGACACCAGATAACGATTACTAAACAATGCCTGGTTGAAATTAAGATAGGAGGTTATAAAGATGAAATCCTGTGTGATGTAATTCCCATGGACGTGTTCCATATTCTATTGGGAAGACCATGGCAGTTTGACAGAAATTCCATTCATGATGGGAGGAAAAACACATATACATTAGATAAGAGTGGTAGAACGCATATGTTGTTGTCAATGGAGGAGAAGAGGGTAAAAGAGGAAGCCAGCACAAGCATACTTCTCATGAGTGAGAAGGAACTCCTGAAAGAAGTCAAGGAAGAACATGAGATGTAGTTCATTGTGGTGAGGAATCCCAGAGTCATCCTTACAAGTACATCAATGGATGATTTGCCTGAAGAATTTCAGGAACTATTGGATAAATTCGTTGATATAGTGGTGGATGAGCTGCCAAACTCATTGCCACCCATCAGGAGTATTAGTCATCATATTGACTTGATACCAGGAGCAAGTCTGCCAAACAAAGCAGCGCACAGATTGACACCTCGAGAGAATGAGGAAGTGAAGAACCAAGTCCAGGAGTTGTTGGATAAGGGTTTGGTCAGAGAGAGCTTGAGTCCATGCACAGTACCAACTATGTTAATCCCAAAGAAAGATGGAGGATGGAGAATGTGCACAGACTCGAAATCCATCAACAAGATCACCATCAGGTAAAGATTTCCTTTACCAAGAATGGATAATTTAATGGATTGCTTAAGTGGAGAAAATTTATTTTCTAAGATAGATCTGAAAAGTGGATATCACTAGATCAGGATGAGAGAAGGTGATGAATGGAAAACAACCTTTAAGATGAACGAAGGTCTCTATGAGTGGCTGGTTATTCCATTTGGCTTAACAAATTCCCCGAGTACTTTTATGAGGCTGATGAATGAAATTATAAAAGATTTCATTGGCAAGTTCGTGGTTGTATATCTGGACAATATATTGATCTTTAGCAGGACTAAAGAGGAGCATTTGAGGCACCTAAGGCTAGTAATGAGGAGGCTACAGCAGGATAAGATTCTAATCAATTTGAAGAAGTCCTCTTTTATGAAGACAGAACTCATTTATTTGGGTTTAGTGATCTCTTCAAATGAGTTGAACATGGATCTAGAGAAAGTGAAAGCCATCAGAGAATGGTCGTCACCAAGGAGCATGTTCAAGGTAAGGAGCTTTCATGGTTTAGCAAGTTTCTATAGGAAGTTCATTAGAGACTTTAGTGGAATTTGCGTGCCAATGATGGATACAGTGAAGAAGTGACACAAGTCTTTTAAATGGACAAAGGAGGTTGAAAAGAGATTCAATATACTGAAGGAGAAGATAACAGAACAACTAATTCTGATGTTGCCGAATTTTGGGAAGACATTTCAGGTAAGATGTGATGCAAGTGGAGTTGCAATAGGAGCAGTTTTGAGTCAGGATAACAGACCTGTTTCCTATTTCAGCAAGAAGCTGAATAAGACTAAGAAGAAATACTCCACATATGACAAGGAGTTCTATGCCATAATTCAAGCATTGAAGAAATGGAGGCATTATCTTGTCCTGCAAGATTTTGTCTTGTATAGCGATAACGAAGATTTGCAATTCATAACCAGACAAGAAAAACTGAATCATAGGCATGTAAAATGGGTTGAATTTATGCAAAATTTTACTTTTGTCATAAAATATGTTTTTGGGAATGCTAACAAGGTTGTTGATGCGTTAAGCAAGAGATGTTTAATTCTGCAGGAATTCCAGGTGAAGACCTTGGGGTTTGAACACCTTAAGGATATGTATTGTAATGATATGGACTTCCAGGAGGCCTATGAAGCATGTACAAGCCATGTACTAAGAGATAGAAGTCAGTGGACAGATTATATGGTTCAGGAAGGATTTTTGTTCAGAGAAAATCAATTATGCATACCAAGATGCTCAATGAGGGACAATCTTCTGAAGGAGAAGCACAGTGGAGGATTGGTTGGACATTTCAGCCATGATAAAACGTTTGCACAGTTGAGAAATTCATACTATTTGCCAGGTATGAGAACAGAGGTGATAAAGTTTGTGAACAGATATAGAATCTGCCAACATGCAAAGGGGAAAATACAGAACACTGGATTGTATCAACCATTGCCAATACCAGAGAGGCCTTGGGATGCAATAAGCATGGATTTTGTGTTGGGATTGCCAAGAACAAAAAGGGGATTTGATTCCATATTTATGGTAGCAGACAGATTCTCAAATATGGCACATTTCATCCCATGCCAGAAGACCAGTGATGCAACGCATGTTGCAAATATGTTTTTCAAAGAAGTTGTGAGACTTCATGGCCTACCCAGGAGCATTGTCTCAGACAGAGACACAAATTTTGTTGGTCACTTTTGGAGGATGTTGTGGAAGAAGATGGGGATAGATTTTTCCTTCAACTCAGCTTGTCACCCTCAGACAGATGGGCATACTGAGGTGGTAAATAGAATTTTGGGAAACTTGTTGAGGATTTTAGTCACTGAACATCATAATCAGTGGGATCAAATTCTGCCACAAGCAGAATTTGCATACAATGACTCACCAAACAGGAGCACTGGAAGGAGCCCATTCCAAATACTCTATGGAATGCAACCCAAGGGAGTGTCTGAGTTGAGAAACTTGGAACATGGAGAGATCAGAAGCGCTGGAGAAGAATATTTTGTTGCTAAAATGAAGAAACTCCATAGCCAGATCAGAGAACAATTACAGAGTTCTAACCAGAAATACAAGTACAGAGCTGATCAGCATCGCAGGGAACTTCAATTTGAAGTAGGAGATCAGGTTTTAGCACATATCAGGAAGGAAAGGTTCCCTAGGGGAACATATAACAAATTGAAGATGAAGAAGATAGGACCCTGGAAGATCTTGAGGAAGTTCGATGTAAACGCCTATGAGATCAAGCTACCATATGGTGTGAGCATTTCACCCATATTCAATGTTTCAGACCTGTATCCTTACAAGAAAGATGACACAGAAGGGTCAGAAGATCAAGGAAAGATTTAATGGGAGAAACAGATGATTGTGGCAGAAAAGCCGTAGATGGGGAGAATTATTGATCAAAGGATTGGCAAGAATACCAGGAGGAAGAATTATTTTGAGTATCTGGTCAAATGGAAGGGACACCCAATAGAAGATTCCAGTTGGGAAAATGAAGCTTCTATCCAGAAGCAGGGAAAGTCAGTAGAGGATCTCATGGACAGGAGTCCATGAATTTTTTTCAAGGGGAGTATGATACAGGAGCATCGTTGGTAAGCGCACAGAGGCAGGACCACTCAACACGTGAGAGTTCTTCCAGAACTTCAACGTTGGCAGTTGCAGCCAATTTTGAAATCTACCTTAACTCAGGCCGAAATTTACCTTTGGAGGCATGCTTGAACTAGTGTCGAATTTTACCCTTTGAGGCATGTTTTGAAAATCGTAAACATAGTAGGAGTTTCCACTACAGCTCTGGAATGTGATTGAACTAACATAGCGTAGGATGAATTTTAGAGTAGGCAAGTAGCCAGGAGAAACCCTAGAAATCTTTTTGAGTTAAGTAGAAGTTTGTACGCCCAAATGGAGAGAGCTACAATACAGAGAGAAACTAGTTGTAAGAGAACTACGAGTTAGCAGGAGATCTCAGTTTTTGAATTACTGTAATTTGAATGTATTTTGTAGCCATTTAGGCACTTGTGAATATAACAGAAGGAAAACTTATCCAAATGTATGGTGTGTGGACTGTGTGTGGTTTCCTGTCATTTCTGTTTTCATGAACAAGTGAATGGAACTGTGCATGTTAGTGTTCCAGTTTCAATTGTTTCTCTTCATTTGAAGCTCTGTAAGGTGTGCATCGAGCCAGAGAGGAACGCAAGGAAATCGGGAGGAATTTATCAGTGAGAAATCCCATGGATTTGAGTTATCGAAATCCCTTAGACGCAAAGAGTGCACAGGAAATCAAAGTCTGAACCAGACGAATCTCAAGAGGAATAACACTTTGGGAAATTGTTATTGAGATCCAGGAGGAGCGAAGGTCGAAACCTTCGGGGACTTAGAAAATTCTTCTAAGTCTAAAAGACTAAAAAGCTCAGGAGGAGGAGCATTGTTGACCGTCAGATATTGGTGAGAGTCAACGACTGCCTAACGTGAGGCAAGCACACAAATTTCAACATTGTGTATGCCCAAGAGGGAAGACCCACGAGGACTTGAACAGACGATGGAGAGCTTTCGAGGAGGGATGCGAAATCCTGTGCGCTGTTGGATTGAGAGGACTTGCAAACATGTTGGTGGAGAGACCTTTCAACACTTGAACCCCAAGAGGAATAGAAGCCGTCTGACCCCAATATATCTAGGTCGTTGGTCCCCTTTCGCGATTTCAGCAACCGGGGATACAAAGGGTAAGAGTCGAGACTCTTGACCCACGAAATCCCAAAAGGATTCAGACCATCATATCTTCGAAGGCTTAGAGTCGTTAATCTATGACAGGGAGTTTTTTGGAATATCGGTAACCGGGAGGAGAAGTGAAAAGACTTCATAGGGTGCGAAGTCATGAAACATGAAATGTTGAAATAATCGTATTCATCGACGAAGGGGAGATCTGAGTCGCAGATCTCGCGCCATCGTGATTTTGGCAATCGAGACTTGGAGGAACCAGATGCGCTTGTGGTGAAGCTCGTGGTCATCGGCGTGTGGTTACACGAGTTGGGGAAAGGTAGGAGCTAACCTCCATTATCCCTCACTGGAGGTTTGGGACTTGGAGGAGCCAAGGACTCGTTGTATTGGAAAGCTCGGGGTCATGAAGCGCGACGTGCCTTTCAGGCTAGGCCCATGGTCATGCATGTGGTCATGTAGAGTGGGGTTTTGTGTCTAATGTTGGTTTGCGTGGGAAAAACTTAGATAAGGACCTATGGATTAGAAGAGGGAGGTTCCATCTCGGAACCAGAAGAGCCATTTCGGTTCCAAAATCAAAAGATCCTGACTGGGAGGTCGCGCATCCCTCGGGAGGGATAGGGGGTCTGCATCAAGATATACAAGTGGGTATGTTTTTAACTTGTTTGGAGGAGCAATAAGTTGGATGAGAAAAAGACAGGTTGTAGTGGCACTTTCAACTATAGAATTTGAAACATGGCAGCCACTCATGCAAGTAAGGAAGCAGTATGGTTACAAAGATTGTGTTCAGGTATTCGGTTGGTACAACAAGTTGTAAGGATAGATTGTGATAGTCAGAGTGCAATTTTTCTGGCGAAGAACCTGGCTCATCATTCAAAGACAAAGCATATTTATATTCAATATCACTTTGTGAGAGACATGATTGAAGAAAAGAAAGTATTGTTGATGAAGGTGGACACTTTGAAGAATGTTGTAGATTCATTAACAAAATCTATGAGCACTGAGAAGTTATCTTAGTGTAGAGGATCCATGGGCATTTCTACCATGGATTGTTGACTATGTAACCATGTAACCCCCTATATGCAAAGAAAAAAACAAGTGGGAGAATGTTGGGTATGTGTTATATTATTTGCAAGAGCAGTAGTTGTTGCATTGCATCGGGCGTGCAGGGGGGTGCAAGGGGGAGAAATCCCCCCGCCTGGGGGTTCGGGGGCAGCACCCCTGAGAAAAAAGTTTCTGCCTCGAGAAACGTGTTACATATTTAGGTGGTTTTTTGGCACATGGTTTCTTTGCCGATGGTTTTCTATTTCCAGTTAAGGAATTAGGGTTTTTGACTAATCCAGGTCATTGGGTTAGGGTTTTGGATGTCGTTGGCTCCTATATGTATATTGTATTGTAAACAATGTAATACTATGAATGAATATATAATATACTAGTTTTCCTGGTTTGGGTTTCTAGGGGAATAATCTCTATGTAATGTTTGTATTTGTCATTGTATATTTTTTGTTCTTTTACTGAAAATATGTTTGCAGTAGTTAAAATCTACAATATTATGCTAGCTAGACATTTCCAAACTTGCTTGTGATAACTCATTATCATTCTGCTAAGTTAAAGCTATTATTTCTTGTCTTTTTCAAGCAATTTCATAATTCTTGTGGCTGTTATAAAATATTAATTGTTGTTATAAATTGTTGCATTGTTGCAAATTCATATCAAATAGCTTACTTTTTTAAGGTTTATGGTCTTAAGAAGCACTAACATCATATCTTTGTACTTGCAAGAAGCTATATTTTCTTGTTGTTTTGTTCAGGGCAGGTACACTTCATTTTGCCATTTGTTTCATCCCTTAAAAACCATAAGAACCTTCTGAATTAAGTGACCAGTGAGAGGGGGGTTTTCTTGAATCCTTGCCTTAGTTATTAACCCTTTAGGTCACTGGGGACATATCCCCTAGGGTAATATCGATATACCCCTAAATAGAAAGGGGTTTCCTATTAAGGTGATGGTGATATACCCCTAAATAGAAAGGGGTAATCTTGCACCCACTTGAATTGGGCTTTGGGAAAGTACAGATTGTGCGATAACATTTTGGCATCATTACCAGGGAACACTGAGTCAATATTCCTCAACGACACTTTTTCGGTAATCCTTTACCTCAAAGCCTTTATCTTACAAATATTACATGGTGACTCCACTGAGGGTGATCCCCTCATCCCTTTTATAATTTCAAGAAGATTATCTCGCGACTCCACTGAGTTTATGAAGGTATACCAATCCTCCCAACTCTTACAGAAGAAATACTCCCTGAGACTCTCCTATAGTAAAATCATTGTTTGTAGTCAATCTTCCCTTCAGTACGATGTCTAACGCTCAAAATCAAACCCTTAATTTGAATCAAGATAATACCTAGAAACAATGGTCATCAAATCTTTTCAAACCGTTAGACATGACAAACATTCCAGGATACCCTAGGCAAATTCCCCCTAGGTATGAGAAATGGTTGCCTAAGTTCACTGGTAATGATGTAGTTAGCGTTGAGGATCATATGAGAAATTTCCAGGACTTCTTTCAACTTCATCCAATCAGTGATGATGTTGAATATTTAGCTATGAAATTTTTCTTTGCTACCCTCTATGATGGCACTAGCCGATGGTACAACGATCTCCATGATGCTAGTATTACATCCATGGATAAATTAGAGGAAGTGTTCCTCAAATGATGAAGTGACAAGGAAGACCCTAACATGTTTCTAATAAGGCTCAATAACATCACAAAATCTAAGAATGAAACTGTTAGGGAATTTCATGATAAATTTTAAAGGTTGGTACAATAGATCTCGGTGAGCTATCACCCTTCAAATAATTTCCTTCTCTTTCTTTACACCAAAGACTTTACAGAACAAATGGGCTTTCTCCTTAGAGACAAAGCTCCTAGGATGATCCAAGAAGCCCAAGAGATGGCTACAAAAATTGAAGATAACCTATCATCATCTAAAGTGTAACCTTTCTCTGCCCCAAGAATCAAAATGGATGTTAAACCCAAAGTAGTCCACAATGTTGAGTCTGCTTCAGATATAAGTGCTAGCTTGGAAAAGATACAATTGATTATAGATGGCATGGTAAAAACCCAATAATTAATGATGAATAGGGTTTTCAACTTAGAAAGAGCCAAACAACAAGCTCCTAGGCCTCCTTATAAAGGTAAATTCCAAAGGGAAACTCCAGTTTTCAAACCGAAGAATGATCAAGAAGTCCCTAATACTTTATCCCCCACAAACATGGTAGAGGAGAATCCTTGGTGCTTGCAATGTAGAGATTCACATTGGGAGCATGAATGTCCCCTGAACAATGGTGAACATGACAAAGTGAATATTATTGATCATACCATTGAGGTCCCACAATGTTTCCTTAATATCACTCCTGAAGAACATCAAGAAAGCATAAAGAAAGCAGCCAGGAAGGCTAGAATGGAGGTGATAAATAATATTGATCAAGAGTTAAGAGAAAATTTGAAAAAACAAGAATTCCAAGTGTATATTAGACAAAAACGAATGAACCAACCTCTCTATACTGGGCCTACAACTTCACAACCAAAACCTCTTCCTATGAACATACTCCTTCCTAAGAATTATCCTAAAAATGACAAGATTGACTTAAATTTTGACTTGGAAGGTGCATTGGCCAAAATGCATGTGACCATTTTGCTGAGGGAAGTTATCAAAGTTCTATCTATGAAGGAAAGGTTCGAAAAAAAATTCAACGTATCAGATGAGCCAATGGACACTCCTATTATGTTACAAGCATATTTTTAGGGTTCAGTATGATGGACAGCCACCCTTCTTCATGACATTACTAGTGAATAGAAATGTATTAACAATTGTATGTTTGATTCAGGAGCAGGTGCTAACATGATGTCTTTAAGATTCATGGAGAAACTAGGCCTAAAGGCCACACGACCTTGTAGGAATGTGTGTGGTTTTGAATCCAGGCCCATACCCACTCATGGGGTAGTTGAGAATGTTGAAGTATGCCTTTGTAAATATCCCGAGAGAGTGATCCATATGGATATTGTGGTGGTGGACTTCCTTGATGTGTGGGGAATTATTTTGTCCAGGAAGTTTGTTGCAATGTTGAGAGGTACATTAGAGATAGATCTAACTTACAGTAATGTTCCTATGAAGAATGGGACAATAAAATTCCTTCAAAATATGCCAATGGCCAAGGTCGATGTGCAAGAAATTAACAATGATGTTGAAACTAGTGTGACACATGAGCCGATCAAGGAAAATTTTCCTATATTTTCTCCAAAGGATCTTCCTTTCACTTCAGAGGAACATTTTGATGAGATACAATGGCCAAAGAAGGAAGAATATCAACAAATATTAGATAAATATAAGGACAAGGAAGTTGGTACTGTCAAGTTACTAAAGAAAGGGGATGATGAAATATAGATCAAACCAAGCCAACAAGAAGTCCTTACAGCTGAATCCCACCCTCCTCCCTCAAAACAATATACTAGAGTTATACAAGAAACAACCAAGTTTGAATAAAAAGAGTATCAAGTGGGAGATACGGTCTGGATGTGGGAAACAAAGAAAGGAGAGACTACTAATGTTAAAGGGAATGCGCAGTTTTGGCTTGGACCTTTCAGAATCAGAATGAATTCAGTTAATGATGCCTACTATTTGTCCATGTTGGAAGGAAGAAAGCGTCCATTTCCAGTTAGTGGATGCCTCCTTAAACCCCATCACGAGGAAAAGACTTGACTTCACAGGTAAGTACAGATAAGTTAGGCATTTGCATCCATTGTATATACCATCTGCATATCATGGTAGTGTCTTGTAGTTTCATTTTCATACTATGTTCCTTCATTATGTATATATATGCATGCTTATCTTCATTTTATATCATATATGAGTGAGGGGTGATATCACCACCCTGAGGATTACTGATTTATTTTGTTGATATCTAGCAGGAATAGGTCATACTAGATATTTTGAGGTTATCATGCACTCTATAGTGAGCACATGTCCCCGAATTGGAGCCAGATGTTATCCCCTATCCTAGGGATAACTAAGGAGATAATGTCTCGAGGCCCACAAGTCCTAGACATGGAGTGTCGAGATTCGGATGACTTGAGCATTGCCCTAGAGGGCCCCTCTTTTCTTTAGTAGAGCCCATCTAGCAGCAGTAGCAGTATCTATCCCACCATCCTTGTCCTAAAGTAGCATTAAGTCTTGCTCCATGAGGTAATGAGTCTGGATATCATGGTATGTGTCACTCTGAGTATTGAAGCACTTGAATATGTTGCATTAAATTCTCCTTCATTTCATACATTTTCTTGGAAATTATGCTCTTTAACTTGTTCATCCCTGTAAGGGTGACATGATGCCCTAGTAAGTTGATCTCCCTTTATGATGGGTTGCCACTGGTTGGGTCTATGAAATTTCATCGTCCATTCCCTCCATACATATCGTTTTCCATCCTTACTCCTCTCATTTTCCCCTACTTTGTCCAGGCATTGGGTTTGCCACACTAGGAGAGGTTGTACCTTTCCTTGTGGGAAGAAGGGGCTAAAGTCCCAGAGGCTAAAAGTAGATTGAAAGACTTAAAATCCAAAATGAAACCTTTGAGATGCTTCACCCAAGGATTCCTGAGAAAGCAGTAAAAAGATTCTCATTAAGAAACGGGAACTTGTAAGATAAATAAACACTGAAGGTATTATTTGGTGGATGGGAGGTCTCATCATGAGTCAGCCTATTATGACCATGGACATGTAGCGGTATGACACTACCATCTGTCTGGTCACCAAACCAGGGTAGTGTCTCTTGGTAGCATAGCCAAGAGAAAGGGGGTCTCATCATGAGCCAACCTTCTCATCTTCGTGAAATGTTTGTGGGTAACGTTGTCACCTCTAGTCACCAAGCCAGGAAAGTTCCCCTCAAATCTTCCCTTGAAGCATAAAAGAAAAAGATAAAAGGAAATAAAGCTAAGAATAAAAGGCATTAAATGGGATACGAAAGAATGTCATCTATGATAAGGTGCATCTCGCCTTCTACAAAGGCACCCACATGTAAGATTGACATTTCCCTATTATCACTGCACCCCATGCAAAAACACTTCCCTCCACACCACCTCACACACACTTACATGACCTATATTGGTTCTCACCTAGGAAACACCCCAAACTTAAGGAGGATTAGCCCAATAGGACACCCCGAGGCCTTCTCCAAACCTGACTTGTTAAACTGCATAACGTCTTTGAGAATTTGTCTTGGTAAAGGGGGTTTGATGCACATTTTTGGGTAATTTGATTATTAGATGTGATTGACATTGCTATGATCCTTGTGACTTATGAAATCAAAGAGGGCATACTTGTTGTTGTTGCAGGACTTTTCCCGGTGGACAGGTACATGTAGGGGAATGATTAGCTCGGACCTCCATGGGGCTGAAAGCCCATAGATGGATGTTTCGATCCAAAATAGGGGCAGAGAGGCATCAGAGACCTAGACCAAGAATAAATAAGGACGTTTCCCTTAGAGACACTCTGGTAGACCTATACCCAGGGGAATCTTTCTCTTCCACCTGGACATTGACCCTTGAGATCCCATGACATCATCATTGTGAATCTAGACATCATCCAGAGCTAGGGTTTTCATTTATGAGGGTAGTTATGTTCTTGTTGGCACATCTGGCATCATCAATGACCTTTGGAGGCCAAGCGTTCTCCATATGAGGCCCAACACTCCACACTAGGAGCTCAACGTCACCCTAGAAGGGAATGATGTCATCATTGGAAATGATCTCAGGGGTTAATTACTTTCATTTATGTAAAAACAGGATTTTTGATGTAATTTGGCCAGGTCGCCCTTTTTATGACCTAATTTTAATTAAAGGTCATTGATATTGTATAAATAGAGAAAAAGTACTCTCATTTTTTCATCATCACTCATCACACAAGTGGTGTGGTCTAAAATTTGGCCCTCTTTAAGGGTTATTGGTTGAAAACTTGTGTTGCTTTTAGGTTACTTAGACTTTTAAAGAGGTGCGCGCTAGATTTTTATTGGATTATTTGGCTTGGTGAACTTATCAAAGTATTTCTCTTGGAAAATTGTGGCTTGATGCATGATTATTCCTCGTATAAGTAAGTAAAATTTTGTTATTATTCATCTTTTATGGTTGCTAGTCTATTTTGCTTGCTTGTATATGGAAGATTATGAAATTGCATGCTAAAACCCTAAGTGTGGAGAACTAACTTGTTTACTTCTTCATTCTTTGTTTGTAAAGCTTCATTTCCTTGTCTTGCCTCTAGAAACCTAAGCCTAGCTTTCTAAAGGTGTTGACCTAGACTCTCCTAGGAGCCTAACCCTAGCTTCCTAAGGTGACTTCACACTTCTAAGACCAAGGAAGAGGGATGCGCTAGGACCTAGAAAGGATACTCTCTAGCACTTCTCCTCCACTAGGTCTAAGGATACGGGGACTAAGGTCATTACTCCTCCCTACCTCCAAGATCTTACCCTCAACATATTTAGCTCAAGGAGGCAAGAACCCCAATGTCCTAGCTTGCGCTACACCTATAGAGGCTTCTTGCTCAAAATAAATTTGTTGGAGGACTAAAGCATTACTTCTCCACAATATTTTCTCTTGGCCTTGACCTTGGATACTTTGTTATTTCCTCCTCATAAAGCTAAATGCCATCCTTAGACTCCCTTTTACCCAACACAAGGCACTAGTAGAAACCCTAGGTATCAAACCCCAATGGATAAAACCTTCAAACAACCTCTTTAAACTATTCAAACGACCTCTTCTACTAACCTACTTTTGTTGCAAGGATCAACTCCTTTGGGAAGTCTTGACTTTGTCATCCGCTAACATTTCCTTGTTGCGTGACCAAAACTCCATGTGGACCTTTGTCATTTGCAATTCTAACCCTAACCTACAACCACCTAGTTTTGAACTCTTCCCTAGACTTCAAACTAGACTAAATCCTTGACTAACTTGTTGTTGTTGCAAAACATTTCTAGAGCCATATTGATTCATGTTGAATTTTCGCATCCACATACATAACTCACACCTAGCCCATTCAGAATTCAATTGTAACAATTTTTAGTCAATCTACTAGATAAGTGTTGAGTTTGCATGGTGTTTTCTTGCACTTTTGACCTCTAGAATTTGTTGTTGTTGCAAAATATTGCTACAACCATCTAACTGCAGCAAATTCTCTGCAAAAGTGACATATTATGTGAGCTAGACATTGCCAAACTTGCTTGTGATAACTTATTATCATTTTGTTAAGTTAAAGCTATTATTTCTTGTCTTTTTCAAGTAATTTCATAATTCTTGTGGCTGTTAAAAAATATTAATTGTTGTTATGAATTGTTGCATTGCTGCAAATTCATATCAGATATCTTTCTTTTTGAAGGTTTATGGTCTTAAGAAGCACTAACATCATATATGTGTACTTGCAAGCTGCTATATTTTCTTGTTGTTTTGTTCAGGGAAGGTACACTTCATTTTACTATTTGTTTCATCCCTTAAAGACCATAAGAACCTTCTGAATTGAGTGACCAATGAGAGGGGGGTTTTCTTTCATCCTTGCCTTAGTTATCATCCCTTTAGGTCACTGCAGATGTCTCCCGTGGGGTAATCTTGATATACCCCTAAATAGAAAGGGGTTTCCTATTAAGGTGACAGTGATAGGTCACCCTCTGTTATGCCAATCTTGCACCCACTTGCCTTGATCTTTGAGCTTTTGGCAAGTACAAATTGTGCGATAAAAGAACCCATAACCCAATAGTTAAGGCACTAATCTACTTTCATTGGAGATTGATAATTCATGCATTGGTATACGTGATTTCTTGAGATATTGCAATTGTTCAAGTTGGATTTAATTCTTCATGGTTCAAGCTATATTGTGCCCTAAGGGCATCTATTTTAGCCATGTGATATCATTTCTGTAATAAAATTTATGGTACAGCCAAGAGGGATGCAGAAAAATCATCTTTATCTTACTCTTTACTCAATTTTCTACCGCTAAAATTCACTTGCAAGCTGTCATAATTAATATACTAGTTAAATGCCATTGTTTGGGTGGATTGTTTGCTTATTTTTGTGGCTAGATCTTGTTGTTGTAGAGAATTTTTTCTACAGCCATAAGGCTGTTACAAATCTTGTTGATAACACTAACTAACATCCCTCTAATTGCTATCGAAGTCTTTTTTTTAATTATTGGAGATTCATCTACTTATTGTTAGCTTTGTTTCCAATATCTTGCACTTGATTTTGATGGTATATCTTGCAGCTATTAT
>ML787516.1:259998-278193 GCA_009831015.1 Picea engelmannii | reverse complement strand
ATATATTTCCATATTGTTGCAATTTGGGACAAAAAGGTTTCTTTTTTAATCCCCTTTGGTCCCGAGGCTTCATTTAATGTATATTGTCTTGTCTGGGCAAGGCTAACATTATTTTGCAGGTACACTTCCTTGGCAACCAATTACCTTCTCATGAGACTCATTCTTAAGCCTCATTTACACTCTTGACCTTGACCTATAGGGGCACCCTTCATAACCTTTCACTTTCCATCTCAATCCCCCTAGGATCACCCGAGATTCCCCTCTTGTGGTGATTCTATCATCACTAAAGTGAGGGGAGTGTTTATCTAAGGTGATAGTGGGTAAATACTCCCATAGTTGTCACACCTTTGTTGTTTGGGTTAGTTTTTTCCCAAACTACAATCTATGCGATAACATTTTGGCACTAGTACTAGGGAGAATTTTGAATCACTTTCTGTAACATCCCCGTTATAATCCCCAGTTTAATTAATGCTTATGTGGATATAATATGTGGCTATGACCAAGTGAGGTAATATGCAAATTGTGTTTATGTGTTTTAATAATAAAACATGATGTCTACTGCTAAGGGGACATGGACAAGAGATGGGGGTTGAATTAATCCACAAGAGAGGGGAGTGTCTAGGGTAATGGCCAAGAGGGGTCCAAGGGGGAAATACCCATGTATATTAATTTAACCCATTTTCCTAAACTTGCTAATTGTATATGAACCTTCTGATCTTTGATTGAGTGTTCCCAAAACCAATAATTGAATACATGTAAGAGGGTGGATGTGAGTGGTCACATCCCAGAGTTATTGGGAACATGAGGGCTGAGTACAATAATCTTGGGGAAGAGTGTGAGTCAAGAAAGGAAAGTTAAAGGGAGGAAATTAGTATGGGTTGGGACAACAGTTTTAGGGAGAGGAATTTTTTGTGTGCAAGAGAGGAAGTAGAGAGTAGGAAAGAGAGCTTGGAGTGGGTGCAACCATGGAGAGTGGATTCTAGAGAAAGATGGAATGTATTTGGAGTGTTTTGGAGCTGAATATTAAAGATCGAGGTTGTCAGGCCTAAAGAGTGAACTCTGGAGTGAGTTTCACTGTAACAACAAGTGTTTGTTGTTGGTTTGTTGGTAGTTTTTCTAGCAACAAGTTCCCTTGAGTTCCCAGCTGAGCGATTCCTAGTTACCTGTTCCACAGAGACCCTAATAAACGAATGGAAAATTCCTTGGGTTAACCCTAATAAACAGATATCACATCTCTTGGGTTATCCCTGATAAATGAATGGTGCATTCCTTGGGTTGGGCAGGTCAGGAGGAAGAGAGATGGTAGAAAATTTGGGATAGTTGTAGGAGAATATCAGTTGGGTTATGAGTTTTATGAGTTGCGTGTGGACTGTGAGAGACCACCCTCTTTTATGGATTACTAACCTCATCTCGAGGATGAATGGATGTTGAGATTTGGAATAGTCAGTCTACGGTTGGGTGGAACATTCGTCCCAAGCAACTGGTTGCACCATTCTTGTTTAAATATAAGTGTTTTATCTTATTGTTGAGTTATTTACATGTGTTATTGTTGTGCATGAACTCTACGTGAATGAGAATGAATTATATGTTATTATAATGAATAGTTTAGCTACATCTCATGTTTATTATTAACATGCTTTAGATGCACCTATTTTATGGTTATAGACAGTAGCTAATTATGTTATAAATTTGTAGTTGTAAGCTACAGTAAATCGGTTAACAATAAAATAATTACTTTAGTTAGCATAAATATCATTTTTATGTGTATTCTGCACCGTAATGTCCTTTTAGTTGGGTTGGGGAACGTTACATTATGGTATCAGAGTTGTAAAAATAGAGAGTTTTGTGTGGCGTGGCCCAGCCTGGGTGGTTGGGAACATTACAAAGTGTTATCATGGCCCAATTTTCAACACTGAGCCTGGATGGACCGAGTTAGCAGAATGTTGAAGTGGAAATTCACAGAGAATTAATTCTGGAATATTTATGCAACTTGTTTTATTAAATTACTGCAATAAAATTTAGAGAAATTTCATGGGTAATGTGAAGAACTAAGCCTCTTTGGAAATTTCGAACAGAAGAAAAATTGGAAAAATTTGGGTATTTTTCTGTATGATGATGTCGACATGACGTGGAGGACACGTGTCAGCTGAAGTGGTAGAATAAATGTGTACTACCACGGTGGTAGGTACATGTTGAACGAGATGACAGTTGGTGGCTGATGTGGAGTCATGTGGCAAGCCAACTGTTAGTCCCACGAAACTACGATAAGATATTGTAATTTGTCTAAGTGTTAAGCTATCATGGGTCCATGGTAAGAAGTGGAAAAATGGTTAAGTGTTGAGACTTCTCGAATGGACTTATGAAATGAAGGTTACAAGGTTATGAGTCTGTGAGTCCGCATAGATGGAAAAATGGTTAAGTGTTGAGACTTCTTGGACGAACTTATGAAAGGAAGGTTACAAGATTATGAGTCTGTGAGTCCATGAGTCCACGAAGGAAAGAAAAAAAGCTAAGTGTTGATGGCGGGTTCATGGAAGGTATGAAGATAGGCTATGATTCCACAAGTCCACCACACGTGAGCCCATGAATACAGTAAGGAATATAAGTATAAGTGCAAATTGAGTGTGACAGAACTAGGGGTTGAAAATTAGAGAGTGTGAAAGCCCGAAATGAAGAAGAGATATGACTTAGATATGAGGTGAATCCATTAAGACAGATCAACGAAGAAGATCTAATCAGTAAATGATCGGATGGTTGTTGAGCATTGCTACTATGTTGTATATGCTAATGAATATTCCTTCACGATTTTGCCACCATAATTTTTAACTTGGAGCTTGGATTGGAGAAAATGAATAGTTGTTGGAAAGGCCTTGAGGAGTAAAAGAGATCTATCAACCCAGAATTTTGGTTTGGGCATTATATTTTCTTCAAAAGTGATAAAAGTGAATTATGTAGTAGTAAAAGAGTGGAAAATGCAAATTGTAATTGTTGTAACTATTCACTCAAAACTCAGATTGAGGCATGAGGGAAGTTGTTGGAAAGTTGTTTCGAAAATGAATGCATTTAAGGAATCCTACTTGGGAGTAATGCATTAATATTATTCATAATTTAAAATGAAGAACGACCTATAATCTAGTTGATAAATATTTTACAATATGCTTAATTCTAATAGTAATTATTGCATGCACATTCTTGCAGAAATAGAGATACAGAAAAGCAGACCTTAGTTCCTACATGAGAACTAGAGACATGGAGGATGCTCAAAGGTTTTACAACCATGAATAAGAAATTGGAGGTTCTCATACCAGCATGGGTAATGCTGAGACAAAGTCTAACGAGAGAAGAGACATGCAGGGGACTATAACTATGAGAAGCTTGCAAAAAGAAGTGCAGAGATACATGGCCGATAATGATAGGATCATGAAGGCTCAAGAAGAGATACTTGAAAGCATAAATATGCTACAGAAGCAAGTTAACAAGGACTCTGGCACCAAGCAAGTAGCTAGTTCTAGAAAAGTATCAACATCAACATCCCATAACAAAAGAGATGATCATGGGAATGATAGGAAATCAAGAAGCATGAGTAGACACCATAATTTTCCAAGGCATTCCACCAGAAGAACTCATGCAAGTTCAGGTCCAGGGAGTAGCCAAAGTGTGTCCCATGTTTGGAGGAAAAGGAGAAGACCTGAGGCAGACATCTTGCAAGGTGAAAAAAGGAAGATTAAGCCACCAAATTTCAATGGTGAGCACAAGAAAGAAGAATATGTTGAGGCCTGACCGTTGGAAATGAAGAAATATTTCCAGCTACATGATTACCCATCCTAGGTAGAAGTAGGAACTTCCACCTACCACTTGCAAGGGAAGGAAACCATGTGGTGGGATAAACTTAAGCAAACCAAGAACCTTGATGAGAAAAGAATCTCATGGAGGCAGTTCAAGGGATATTTCCAAGAGAAATATGTGTTCGGGCATTGCCATGAAATAAAGATGAAAGATTTCTTTGAACTCAAAATGGGAACCATGACAATGGAGGAATATGAGAAGCGGCTCTTTGAATTATTGAAGTATGTTGACTTCATCAAGGATGAGAAATTCAAAATCCAAAGGTTTCTAAGTGGGATACCCTATTTCTATAGTGATAAGATTCAATATGATAACCCAAAAACCTTGGAGGAAACCATAAGGAGAGCAAGGAATTTGTATGAGTAGAGCAAAGGAAGACCATTTTTCCAAAAATATTGGAATGACAAGATGAAGGATAAGAAGGATAAAATACAGAAGGGTTTTAAGCCACCCTTTTTTAGGAATAATTTCCAAGAGAATCAGCACGGTAAAGTCGCACAAAATGAACACAAGATTGCATATTCATTTGGAAAAAGGTCAAGGCAACAACCGATGCAATTTTGGGGATGTGAGGGAAATCATCTATATAGGGATTTCCAACACAAAGGAGAAAGAATGGGGATTGTCCACAACATTCAAGATCCTGAAATAGTGAAAGATATGGGAGGAAACATGCTAAGAATTTATGCAGTACAACAAGTAGGCAGAGTATCAATCCCCCATGATTGAAGTGGAAGGTAAGACCAATCATCAGCCCATAGCAATTTTAATTGATTCTGGAGCTAGCCATAGTTACATAAATGCTAACATTTTTGAAAGATTTCACTTGAAAAGAAGTAAGCATAATAAATCTTGGTTAGTTCAATTAGCCACAGGGGCTAAGAGGAAAATCAATGAGTTGGTTAAATATTGTACAATAGACATGAATGGACTCAATACAAAGGTGGATGTAAACATCATAATATTGGGTTCATATGATTGTCTAATTGGCATGGATGTAGATTTTAACCTTGTACAATATTTACTGCAAACAGATTTTCAGTAAAAGAACAGAAAAGATACACTGGAAAATACAAACATTACACAGAGATTTTTCCCCTAGAAATCCAAACTGGGAAAACCAACATATTCTATATTCATTCATTGTGATACATCATTTACAATACAATATACATATAGGAACCAGCAGCATCGAAAAGCCTAACCCAATGACCTAGATTAGTCAACAACCCTAATTCCTTAACCAGAAATATAAAACCATCAACAAAAAACCATGTGCCAAAAAACCACCTAAATATGTGACATGTTTCCCAAGGCAAAAAAAATCGGGGGCGCTACCCCCGAACCCCTGCACCCCCCCTACGCACCCAGCGCAACGCACAAACACTACCACTCGTGAAAATAATATAACACATACCCAACATTCTCCCACTTGTTGTTTTCTTTGCATACATGGGGTTACAGGGTTACATAGTCAACAATCCAGGGCAGCAATGCCCATACATCCTCTACACCAAGAGAACTTCTCAGTGCTCACAGATTTTTTTAATGAATATGCAACATTCTTCAAAGTTTCCACCTTCATCAGAAATACTTTCTTTTCTTCAATCATGTCTCGTACAAAGTGATATTGAATATCAATATGATTTGTCTTTGAATGATAAGTCGGGTTCTTCGCCAAAAAAATTGCACTCTGGTTGTCACAATCTATCCTTATAGCTTGTTGTACCAACCCAATACCTGAACACAATCTTTGTAACCATATTGCTTCCTTACTTTCATGAGTGGCTGCCACGTATTCATCTTTTGTAGTTGAAAGTGCCACTACACGTCTTTTGCTCATCTAACTTATTGATCCTCCAAACAGGTTAAACACATACCCACTTGTAGATCTCCTACATCCAGATCTCCAACCTAGCCTGCATCCAAAAATCCATGTATATCAACCACTCTGTCCAATCTTAGTCTTCCTTGGTAGCACAATCCATAGCTAGCAGTGCCACGCAAATACCTGAAAACCCTTTTATTGTTGTCCAATGCTCCTTCCCTAGTTTTGACATATACCTGCTCAAAACTCCCACTACATGTGCAATGTCCGATCTAGTACAAACCATTGCATACATCAAACTGGCAACTGCACTTGCATATGGAACACGAGACATGTCCTCCTCCTCTTCATGTGTCTTGGGACACTGATCCACAGATAACTTTACACCAACTAGAATAGGAACCTTGATCAATTTACATTCCTGCATATTAAACCTCTGCAATATTGTCTCAAAATATTTTCTTTGATTTACCAAAGTTTCCTCCTTTTCCGATCTCTTTTAATTTCCATGCCCAAAATAAATTTGAAGCACCGATATCCTTCATGTCAAATTTAGAGGACAACTAAGTTTTCACATCCTGGATAATCTCCTTGTTGTTTCCTATCAGCAACATATCATCCACATACAAGACCAAATAAATCAAATGATCACCAATTAATTTAAAATACACACAGTGATCCTCTTTTCTTCTTGTGAAGTCAAGTCCCAGCATATAAGTATAAAATTTTTGATACCACATCCTTGGTGATTGTTTTAAACCATACAGGGACTTTTTCAGCTTGCATACCAGCTCCTTCTTTCCCTTCACAACATAACCTTCTGGTTGCTTCATATAGATTTCTTCTTTCAGATCCCCATGTAAGAATGTTATCTTCGCATCCATCTGTTCTACTTCAAAATCAAATGCAACAGCAACAGATAACAGAAATCTTGTAGAGGTTAACTTGGCAGCAGGAGAAAAAATCTCACCAAAATCAATTCCCTCAACCTGGGAATAACCCTTTTCTACTAACCGAGTTTTGTATTTCTCCACTTTTCCTTCTGCATTCAACTTATTTTTAAATACACATTTGTTGCCAATGGTCGTTCTTCTAGTTGGCAACTCCACTAGATCTCAAGCCTCATTCTTATCCAAAGATGTCATTTATTCATCCATGGCCCTTTTCCAGAGATTTCCATCTTCTGAATCCACTGCCTCCCTTACAGTTCTAGGATCATCATCAGTAATAGACAAAGCAAAATTTGAACAGAAATCAGATGGAGTATACCTTTCCGGTAGCCTTCTTTCTCGAACCGATCTCCTCAATACTGGAGTATGAGGATCTTCGTCTTTCGATTCTTGTTCTTTTGTAGAGTTTGATTCGTCATCCTTTAAATCAAAATCTATTTTATCTAGTTCTTCCTTAATTAGTAGGACTTCATGTTTAACAACATCCTTAATTTCTCTAAATACCACATCTTGTCTATACACTACCTTCTTAGTTTCTGGGTTCCAAATCTTATAACCTTTGAGGCCATATTTATATCCAATAAAGATACACTTTTCAGCCTTCTTATCTAGCTTACTCATGTTTTCCTTTGGAACATGAACATATGCATCACAACCAAATACCTTGAGATGTGTGAGAGAATGTGCCTTACGAGTCCATACATCTTGTGGAGTCTTGTCATCCAATGTTGATGAGGGTGATCTGTTGACCAGGTAACATGCAGTACCCACTACCTCTGCCCAAAATTCTTTCCCTAACACGGCACCACTAAGCATGCACCTTGTTTTTTCCATCAGCATCATGTTCATCCTTTCTGCAACTCCATTCTTTTGAGGTGTGTATGGAGTAGTCTTTTGCCTTGTTATACCGCACTTCTTATAGAATTCTTCAAATCCATTCACGTAGAACTCTCCTCCATTATCTGTCCTCAACACCTTAATTCATTTGTCTGTTTGATTCTCAACAAGAGCCTTAAACTCTTTAAACCTGTCAAAGACTTCAGATTTCTTCCTGAGGAAATATATCCAAGTATTCCTCAATAAGTCATCTATAAATGAGACATATTACACATGTTTTCCCAATGATGGGACCGACACAGGTCCAAAAACATCACTGTGAACCAGTTGAAAAATTCCTTCTGTCCTCGTTGCACCAGAGGGGAATCTTACCCTGAGAAAGCTATAGTGAAGGTTGCAAAAGGAAACATATTATATGATACATAAAGCAGACTATGCACCAAAGAAGATGAAGAAGAAGCTATCTCTTGAGATTCAGAATATCTCATATGAAGATCAACTGAAAGGAGCAGAAGGCTCCAAAAATGACCGAACATTAGAACGAGAAGCAGATCTCATTTGAAGCCTGATTTATACTTGGTATGCAACATCAATTATACCATGTAAGAGATGATGAAGTCTGTGTAGACTTAGAAGAAATCGAGAGTAAGCCTGATCTCAGAAAGGATCAGATGAAGAGACAACTTCTAGGACTAGAAGACAAATGTTGTGAGAAGACTAGATCGTAAATTCAAAGACTCCTAGGAGATATGAAATCTCTGGGAAGATTCCATTATTTCAGTGACAAAGAAGGAAGCCAGATAGAAAGACTAGGATATGGATTCTTATGTGAGACTAGAAGAGAGGTCAGTATTGACTTCCAATATTGATCTATATAGATCAAACGTGTTGCAGATGTACAAATCCTAATGTATGTCCAGAGGATTCTCACAGCAAAGGGGATAAGACTATGATGAGATACTTATGAAGACAACCAGAAAAATCATGATGAGATGCAGCGTGAGCAATTCCCATATTTAAAAATTGAATGGCAGTTCGTGCAGTACATCAGTTGGGTCATGGAGACATGACTATGATAGAATTACCCCCATGAAAGAAGAAGAGCTATCCTCAGTATCATTTATTGAGCCACTCTAAGTTTCAGATGAAATTATTGTCGTGATAAAATAAGAGGAGCTACTCTCATATTTTAGTAGCCACGGTGAGAATGAAGCAGTCATTCTCAACCTCAGAGTGTTACATATCAAAATAACTCATTGCAATGATGGCTAGTGTCGTCATTATAAATACTGCAAGTGTCACATATTGGTAGCAAGTGTCGCAAACATCACTTTACCTATGTCGTCTCTCTAACGACATCGAAGGACACCAAGACACCTCAAATACTAGTTTTGAAGAAGAGAAATCAATTGACAAAGAGTACAAACCTTTTGCCATTGGAAAAAGCCACTAAAATATCAATTTTGGAAGGGAGCACTCCCCTACCCACTGACAGGGAATGGTGGCACTCTATACCCTCTTCTAGGGGAGCGTTCCAATGCTCTGTGCCCCTTTTTGAGGGGGGCAAATTTGGTTTGTTGGAGAGAATCAGAGGACAATCCCCTCAATATATGAAGGTAGTTGGATTTGAATCCGAGGTCAAGGCATGATCTTAGGGGAGATCCACAGGTGAAGGTGAGGAATCCTCAACTTATCCCAAAGATCTCTCAAGTGGTTAGGCCTCCCCAAGCCTATATAAGGTGGCCTCCTCATGTTAGAAGGATATATGGAGATTGAGAATTACACCAAACTTATGATCCCATAAGTGAGATGTTATCAAAGCATAATCAGTGTAGATTACTTGAGCAAAGGGGTTGGACAAGGAGAGATGGAAGAGGTTGTTGCACCTCCATCAAAGGATTGTAAGAACCTTTTACTTGTTCTCATTAATAATCAATGCTTGGCCTATTTCTTTCAAATTTATGTTCATTCTACATGAATTTGTCTTCAGTAGATAGATCAATGTTTGAGCTAATCTCAATAGAATAAGAAGTTCTTTGTACCTTTGTTTGTTTTACAGGACCTATCGAGGAGCTCAGGATTGGAGCTCAGCTTGGATCTTGCGAGGACAAACGTCGTTAAAAAGGTACATATCCCTCTTCTTCATTTTTTCATATTATCTTAATTAGATCTAAAAAGGATGTCAATGTCCATGTTAAGCACTTTTCTGTCTTGGCCTGAGGAGTCTAGAGACCAAGAGGGAATCCGCTTGTCTGCAGGAGGATTCACCTGTAACAGAAATTGATGACTCCACTGGGGAATGACTCATATTGTCTTTCCTTGGTTTTTCCTTGCCCTTTTACCACCTTTCAGGTCACTTTTTCTATGTGTTTATGATCCATTAGCCTTCTCCTACCTTCACTATCATTTTCACCATTTTTTATGCATTTTGGGTGAATGTTTTGTAATTTTTTGTCTCTTTTTCTGCGCTTCTGGGAGCATCAACACCCCCCTGTAGGCCATACCAGAGGGCCAGCGCTTCTCTACAGTGTTTTAGGGGGCGTTGCAACACTTTGTGCACCCTTCTAGGGGAGAGCTAGTGTCTTTTTTGAGTGAAATTGCCTTCTTTTACTCAGATTTTTTCAGCCTGTTTTGTGGAAATATTTACCCTGTCTTTGTGGTTGGTTTGTGGAGTGGTTTGGATTGGTTCTTGATGGTTTTTTATGCTTTTCACTCTCTTTTTTCTTTATTAGAGCTTGAATCCTCTTTTAGAAACGTAAAATTGCATTTTCTAGCTGCGTTTTTGTCGAGACAATTTTGAGTGTTTTCTCTTTCTCCATATCGTTTCTTAGATTCTTCTCTACATTTCATTGTACTCCTTGGATTCTTGTTGGTTTTAGGATCCTTGACTGAGTTATTGTTAGAACAAGCTTCTACTTGTTTTCTTTCATTTCTCATTATTTTGAATGCATTCTTGCTTTTGGGTCGTGAAACTAGCTTGCATTTGAAGTAGCGGAATTGCATGTTTTTTGACATTTTGGGACATTGTGCATCTAGATGATGAATGTTTTCTCCTTCGCATAGCATAGCTTTCATCGAAATGAAAAGATTGCATCTTCATTTCTTTTCATAACTTTCGAGTCGGTCAAAACACCATATTGTCCACGCCACTTTCCTTTTGAGTAATAACAGCCTTAAAAATCAAGCGCTAAACTAAAATTGATTAGACATTTTTACATTTTCTGGTAGAAAACCTACATTAGATTAGTTGTAGGGATTTGGAATAGGTGTGAAATATAACTTTCCAAATCTGCAAACAAACATAGGATCTTGTGTTAGGGAGCGGTGAAATCCAATTGCTGCATTTTGTCCTGGGAAGCCCTTCTCACACAAGGGTCAATCACGAGGTTGCATTAAGACTGGCAGAGTTACTCACCCTTATTTGTTGGTCTTGGTGTAGAGATTGTGCGTATTATGGGGGTCTCTTGAAGGTATACCCATAATGATGAGTGGAATCCTCGGTTGAGCCACTAACCAAAGCAGTTGATCCAGTTCCGTCATTGATCAACCCCACTTTTCATCTGGAAAGTGAAACCCAAATGACTGATCCAGTTCCTTCCTCAGGCAGTCCCACCCTTCATCTGAAGAGTGCCAAAGTGGTTGCTCCGATGACTTCATCGATCAATCCCACTCTTCTTCTGACGAGTGCCAAAGTGGTTGCTTCGGTTACTTCATCGGTCAATCCCACTCCTCCTCTGACGAGTGCTAAAGTGACTGATCCATTCCCTTCATCGGTCAATCCCACCCTTCATCCGAAGAGTGCCAAAGTGATTTCTCTAATTAGATCATCGGTCAATCCCACTCTTCCTCTGAAGAGTGCCAAGGTGGTCGATCTGATCTCATCATCAATCAATCCTACTCTCTTGTTAAAGAGTAAACCTGATTCTGCCCATGTTTTTCTCGTTGAAACAGGATCTACCGTGTCGGGGGGCATTCCTCCTTCTCCTGCAAAAACCCTTCCAATTAATGAAGCCATCCTTTTTTATTGGGGTGTGCTAACTAGACCTTGTCTTCCCTCTCACATTCCTTTCAAGATTACAGTAAAAGTTTGTGGTCACGACATTCCTCAGACGTTAATAGACGAACGTTCATCCATTAGTATTCTGTCCTCTATTGCTTGGCAATCTTTGGGTTATCCTGAGCTTGTGTTGGTTACCCAGACTTTGTTCGATTTTAACAGAAGATCCAGTCACCCTTTAGGGATACTTCCTCAGTTTCTGATAACTTTGGGAGGGAAAACAATCTTTATTGATGTTATGGTAGTCCAGGACCCCTTGGATTTCAATTTACTCCTTGGGCGAGATTATGTCTATGCCATGAAAGTTATTGTGCCCACTCTTTTTCGTGTGATATCTTTCCCGCACGATGGAAGAATTGTGGTTATTGATCAAATTTCATGTGTTAGTCCTGATTTGAGTACCAACCCAATGACCTCCTTAAACGGGACTTATCAGCATTCGGTATCATCCCCACCACAGGTCAATTATGTGGCATTGTCTCCCATGCCTTCAGCTGCCGATGAAGATGACTTAGATACGGTAGTTGACATGGTGATCTCTTCGGTAGGGATATTGGAGCATGATCTCCTTACCCCTGGTGAGACCCTCGACATGTGTTCCTTCTGGAGCATTCTTCTCCCATCCAGTGAAGATCTCTTGGAAGCCATGACCGAGTTTTGTCCCTTGACATATTTTCCTTCCAAAGAATTATCCTCTTGGAAGCCATCATCAAGAAGAGGTCATGAGCATAGTTTCTCTTCTTTGTGGCAAGCTCGTTAAAAAATGAAACAGAGCTCACGAGCATAGTTTTTCCTCTCTATAACAAGCTCGTTAAAAAATGAAACAGAAATCTGGGGATTGAACCCGGAGCCTTGAGCATAGTTCTTTTCCTGTGTCAAGCTCGTTAAAATATGAAACAGTCACCTCTCCTGTCAGGTCGAGTCTTTCGCCAGATCTCATAGATGTCAAGTCGAGTCTTTCGTTAGCTCTCGTATTTGAACATTCTTTTCATCCACCTATATCATTTTTCTCCATCTAGTACAGAAATTGGTGACAACCTCAAAGTCGGTGAATGAATTGAAGCTTGGGGGGCATGTCTCCAGCCTTTGATGATCATTCTGGAGTTAATCCACTAGCTTTTCAAGCTGGGGGCATACCGAGCATAGTCTTTGTTCTTTCTCGCGCTCGTAAATACATGAGAATGTAACCAAGTAGAGTTTTATCACTTTTTCAGACTCGTAAAGGTTACATGAAAAAGGAACCCCTTGGAGTCTCCTTTAAGCTCTTTTCAGACTCTCTAAACATGAAAATATTGTCGAGTGATCTTTCTTCCTTTCCCACTCGTTAAAAGGTTTGAAAGGGCATATTTCGAGTGATAATTTATCTCTTTTTCGGCCTCGTGAGACTAACATTACGAAAAAGGACAACATTGGAGTCGTCTTTAAGTCATTTTCAGACTCTCTAAATATGAAAAACAACCGAGTTTACATTCTCTGGACTCGTTAAACAATCATACATTGAAGGGCCAATACGGGATCGAACCCTTACTTCTTCTAGTTCGTTAAACAAAGGAAGAGGAACTTACCGAAGGTGAGTCATATCGAGCATGTGTTACCCTCCTCGAGATCGTTAAATTAAAAAGAGGTACTCATCTATTTGGATGGGGGGGAAATTGAAAGAAGATAGCCAAGCAGTTTTTTAGAACACTACCAGTAACTCTTACGGTCACCCTTGAACACGGCACTTTGTCTTTGCACACATTTTAATCCACTGAACTTCTTAACTGAGCCAATCCTCTAAGTTTCTTTTAATCCTTTGGGTCACCTGACAAAAGTCACAACATCCATTGCATCATCAAGTTTTGGTCCATGTCACGTTTCTGTTGTTTTGCCTCAGTGTTCAAGGGAAGTATCTGCCTTGAGAGTCAGCCATCACAAATATCTTGTTTCAATACCCATGTCAATCCATGTTCATTTGATCCACCAATTACATATATGTGTCTATTTCGTGTCGTTGATGGGGGATACATCAAGGCCCTCCTTCGACGAGTCTGTTCCTGTCGACTTCAGCACATTATCTAGGAGCTAGACTTAGAAACCAGTTAGTACCTTAGGACCTGCATGCCTCAATGGCAGGCCTCCTCGCGTCTGACAATGGGTTTACATCATTGACCCCTTATCGGATGATTCCACGGATGTTTGACTTCATCTCATCCATTCACATTCATTGGAATGTACTAGAGTACCTTGGGAATCATTGACATCAATGGTGATCTCCCTCGCGCTTGTTAACGGTTTACATCATTGACCAATAATCAAGTGGTTTCTGCCATGTTCGACATCAGGACATCTATTCACATGGTTAGAATCGTATTTCATCAAGATCAGTAAGAAGACCCTAGGTTGAGTGATCACTCTGATATATACTTTGCCCAGGTTGCGAAGGAGTTCTTTTGAACTATGAGACATATACTGTAACATAGATCCACTTTGTATTAGTCGTGGTTATGTCTTGTCATCTCATAGATCCACTGTGTATTCTTTGTGGCTATGATCAGTTCAGGTCATAGGAGTATAGATCCGCATTGTATCTTCAGTGGCTATACCTTTTATCAATATAATTATGGATCAACAGTGTATTTTATGGTGGCCATACCTAAGAAGTCTTTATCACTCAATCATAGGTATGCCTACTATGGGTTTGAAACATGTCATAATATTTGTTTGATGGTTGTGTGCATATTTTTCCAGCCTCTATGCGTCTATACCCTTGCTTGAAAAAGTCTACAAAGTACTTCAGCCATCATCGTCTTCTGACTTCGCACTTTGGGGGGCAATCTGTTACACATCAAAATCACTCATTGCAATGATGGTTAGTGTCATCATTATAAATACTGCAAGTGTCGCATATTGGTCGCAAGTGTCGCAAACATCACTTTACCTATGTCATCTCTCTAATGACATCACAAGGACACCAAGAAACCTCAAAGACTAGTTTTGAAGAAGAGAAATCAATTGGCAAAGAGTACAAACCTTTTGCCATTGGAAAAAGCCACTAAAATATCAATTTTGGAAGGGAGCGCTCCCCTATCCACTGATAGGGAGCGTTGGCGCTCTGTACCCTCTTCTAGGGGAGCGTTCCAGTGCTTTGTGCCCCTTTTTGAGGGAGCGTTGGCCCTTTTTGGGTGAAATTTGGTTTGTTGGAGAGAATCAAGGGACAATACCCTCAATATCTAAAGGTAGTTGGATTCGAATCTGAGGTCAAGGCATGATATTACGGGAGATCCACAACTGAAGGAGAGGAATCCTCAACTTATCCCAAATATCTCTCAAGTGGTTAGGCCTCTCCAAGCCTATATAAGGAGGACTCCTCATGGTAGAAGGATATATGGAGATTGAGAATTACACCAAACTTATGATCCCATAAGTGAGATGTTATCAAAGCATAATCAGTGTAGATTACTTGAGCAAAGGGGTTGGACAAGGAGAGCTGGAAGAGGTTGTTGCACCTCCATCAAAGGATTGTAAGCACCTTTTACTTGTTCTCATTAATAATCAATGCTTGCTTTGTTTCTTTCAAATTTATGTTCGTTCTACATGAATTTGTCTTCAGTAGATAGATCTATGTTTGAGCTAATCTCAATAGAATAGGAATTTCTTTGTACCTTTGTTTGTTTTACAAGACCTATCGAGGAGCTCAGGATTGGAGCTCAGCTTGGATCTTGCGAGGACAAACACTGTTAACAAGGTACATATCCCTCTTCTTCCTTTTCGCATATTAGCTTAATTAGATCTAAAAAGGATGTCAGTTTCCATGTTAATAACTTTTCTGTCTTGGCCTTAGGATTCTAGAGACCAAGAGGGAATTCGCTTGTCCACGGGAGGATTCACCTGTAACACAGAACAGCTGCAGGTGCAAAAGCCCAGATTCTAGAAGGAACAGTTGTAGAGATACTAGAGGACATACTCCCAGATAGTGAGGCAGATAGTGCCTTGCAGAAAGCACATAGAGCTAGCACATGATTGTGCAGATTGAGTTGTAGCTAAGCAAGTGTACCAGATTGGTACAATGTAATGAGAAAAATTGATTTGAATATTGAATATAGAAAGACTCATGTCTACCAATTGAAGAAGGATCTGTACATGTTGAAGCAAGCTCCTAGAGCTTGATATGGTAGAATTGATAGTTTCCTGACGAGCTTGGGCTTTACCAAGAGTAAAGAAGATTATAACCTCTACTTCAAGGTTATGAATGATGATTTGGTAATATTTTTGTTGTATGTGGATGACTTATTCTTAACTGGAGAAGAAAAACTCATCACAAAATGAAAGAAGAAGCTTGCTTCAGAATTTGAGATGAAAGACCTTGGCTTAATGCATTATTTCTTAGGTCTTGAGGTATGGCAGAGTCCAGAGAGAATCTTCCTTAACCAAGGGAAGTATGCAGTCGAAATCCTGAAGATATTCGACATGTTGGAGTGCAAGTCCATGAATACACCCATGGAAACAAAGTTGAAGCTACTGGTCGACACTTCGTCAGAATTGATTGATGCCAGGTTGTATAGATATATCAATTGATCGTCGATGTATCTAACGAATAGCAAACCAGATATTTGTTTTTCCATGAACACCTTGAGTCAGTTTCTGGTAGAACCCAAACATGTTCACCTAGTTGTTGCAAAACATGTGATGAGGTACCTTAAGGGCACATTAGATTGTGGTCTCGGCTATGATGGAGATCATGATATCAGACTAAGTGGGTACACTAATTCAAATTGTGTTGGAAGTGTCTCTAACAGGAAAAGCACTTCAGGATGTTGTTTCTGTTTGGGACCAACCATGATCTCATGGCAGAGTAGGAAGAAATCCAATGTTGCTCTCAGTACAATGGAAGCAGAATACATTGTTGTGTGTTCTTCCAGTTGCGAAGCTATATGGATTTGAAAGTTGTTGACATGTCTATTCAACCTAGAGATGGAAGCAACCACGATCCTATGTGACAACTAGAGCTGCAGAGAATCCTGTATTTCATGACAAGTCCAAGCACATAGAGATCCAATATCATTACATCCATGACATGGTGTAGAGAGGAGCCATAAAGCTCCAATATGTTAGCACGGATGAACAGGTTGTCGATGTGCTGAGCAAGCCTCTATCTCATGTAAAGATTGAGCACTTTTGAGATAAGCTTGGTATAGTCCGAAAGTACCTCCCTCGAAAGGGGGAGTAGTACATTTTTACTGGTCGAAACTTCAACAAAATGTCAGCAAGTATATCAAGTCTTGCATTGCATGCACTATTGCCAAACCGACCACTAAGAAATAGGGCCTATACACCCCTCTACCTACTCCTGACAGGTCCAGGAATCCATATCGATGGAATACATTTCATGCCTTCCATCCACCAAGCAGAGAAATGACTTTGTTTTTGTGGTTGTTGATCGCTTTTCCAAGATGGCGATTATGACCGCCTGCAAGAAGAGCATCACCGTAGAGGCCACTGCCAAGCTCTTATTTTAATGAGTTTGGGTACATTTTGGTATCCCAAAAACCATTATCTCATATTGGGGCAGTTGGTTCCTCAACACATTCTGGTTGAGCCTTTGGTCATTGTTGGACACCAAAATCACCAAATCCATTGCCTTCCACCCCCAGATGGATGGTCGAACCGAGGTCGTCAATCGGATGATCATGCATATCCTACACATGTACAATTCCAAGCACCCCCACACATGGGATGAGAGACTTCCCTATGTTCAACATAGCTACAACTGAGCCATACATAGCTCAAATGGCCACAACCCCTTTCAAGTGGGGTTGGGATTTCAACCACTAGGTCCCATGGATGTTGCACTACCCCTTGTGTCCACCCAGGCTGAGTCATCCCATGCTACAACTGAAGATGACAAAGCCTCCCGATTCATTGAGTGGATCCAACACATCTTCCAACAGGTTCATGATATTTTACCCCAAGTACAAGCAACACCATGATCAACATCAGGTGCCACACAAGTTTCAGGTGGGAGACAAACTTTGGCTTCACTTGCAGAAAGAATGCCTTAGAGGGCCTCATCATAAGCTTCAGCCACTCCATTATAGACCTGACACAATCACCAAGGTTGTGGGTAACAATGATTTTGAGCTCAATATTCCCCCCTTCCTTGACAGGCACCCAGTGTTCAATGTGGACCTCCTTCGACCATATTTTCCACCATTATTGGACACCTCAAAAATAGCAGACCAGTTGAAACCAACATAGCTCAACCCTGACTACATGGAATAGGCATCCACTGATCATATCGTGGACACACAAGGGCACTCACTAGCAGAGGATCTTTATTTATCGGGTTATCAAAGCAGGGAAACTCCTGCACCAAGTCAAGTGGCTCACTCAAGGACAAATTCAACAGAAATTTCCTCATTTGATGGGGGAACTCAACACAATGGAGACCATTGATTCCTAAGGGGAAATTATTGATCAAGGATGATATCGGTGTTGGCAAATATTGAACAAGCAACGAATGTGTATTGATGGTTGTTGTCATTGATGGCAACAGCGGAGTTGGCGTGCAGAAGAGAATGAAGACAGAGATCCACAACCACAGGATCTCATTCAAATTTCCCGAAAGAACGAGGGTCGTCAGATCAGACAGAAGCTGCGAGGGAGATATTCCATCGGGAAAAACCAAGGTGAAATCC
>ML787516.1:221031-248731 GCA_009831015.1 Picea engelmannii | reverse complement strand
ATTCCCCCATAGTAAGATTGATCTTATTGCATTTTCCTAAGCAATTGATAGTTCCTTCATCTGCAATCATTACTTGAAACTCTGGTGCTGGATATACAAAGCAATTGAGATCTTTGGCTAATTTATAGTGAATGAAATTATGATTACTCCCAGAATCAATTAGGACTATTACCTTTTTCTTTTTGATATATCCTTCAATCTTGAGGGTTTGAGGAGTGCTAATTCCATCCAATGCATTACACGATATCGTGGGAGTCAACTCTTCGGATGAAATTGATTCTACGCTTTCATCTTGAGATGGTTCTTGTTCATGTTCTTGTTCTTCTTCCTCTTCACAATCTATGTAGAATAATTTCTTCTCACCACACTTATGTCCCTTACTGTACTTGTTGTCACAATTAAAGCAAAAACCTTTTTCATTTATTTCCTCCAATTGTTGAGGTGTCAACCTTGTAGGTTGAGGTGTTTTAGAAGAAGGGGCATTATTCTCTCTATATATGTTAGGATTGGTCCTTCTAGTAGCCATACCCATATTTTTACTTTCAACATTTCTTGCCACCCTAAATGCATTCTCTAATGATTTGGTTTCCCAAAGGTGAACCTCATGTTGAATGTTATCTCTTAAAGTTCCTATGAATACATCAATCAAGTGCTCATCTGGAATATTTGTTACCTTTATATTCAATCTTTGGAAGTTCTCAATGTGCTCTGTAACTGAACCGTTTTGCTTGAGATTTATCAATTGGCTAAAGAAGGTATTGCTCCTTGTATCCTCATAGTGTGCTATCATTTCTTCCGCGAAAATTGTCCAAGTGATGAGTGATTTACGAGAACAAATCCATCTATACCATACAAATTGACTGGGTTCTAAATATAAAGAAGCAATTCGTACCTTTTGTGTATGTGGAACATTATGTAGATCAAAGAATTGCTCCATCTGAAGTATCCATGTGATAGGGTCTTTGTCATCAAACTTCTGCATATCAATCTTAGGAACGTGGTTGGTCTTCAACCCAAAGTTAGAGTTTCACCATTCTTAATTCACCTTCCTTGTGTCCTCATCATGAATTTCATGGGATACATTTTCACTTTCAGGTGTCCTCTCTATTACGAATTTTTTCAATCCTTCCATGATCTCCTCTTTTAAACCATCCATCTTAGTATTTATTGCCTCCAACTTAGCTTCCATCTCTTGTAGTTCATCTTTTGTTACTGTCTTCTTTTGTAAATCATTTATGTCCCTACACATTTCTTCACCTTCATCAAGAGTCCAATTAGGATTTTCTGGAGGCTTATTTGGTGTAGAAGTTCCCTTTTTGGGTGGCATTTGGCCAAGTATCACTTTTGAACCTTGATTTTGAGGTGGTTATGCTAGACAATCTTTATTTTGTTGCATCTCCAAAGTTTTAGCCCTTTTGGGTATGAAACTTTATTTTTTGTAGTTCTCTGATATTTCTTCTCTGCAATGCCATAGGTCTAATCAAAATTGGATGTGCCAAGTGGAATTTACGGTAACTTCCCCACAACTTGTTGATTTTTTGCCTTTCCAGGAGATCTCACTTGTATAGCGTGCCCCGCACAAAATAAATGATATAAAATTCTGAAACTCATACTAGAAATGCTACAGATTGTCCACTATCCAATGAAACTAGTCTCACTCAATTTGGATACTCTAGGAAGAAGTTATGATTGTTTTACCTGGAACACCTTCTTGAGACTAGTCAATAGGACTAGTCAGATGCCCTATCTTCCACAGGGTGTATCTACAAATTTAAGATGGCCCAGAAGCTAAAAATTTTACCACAGATACCTTAATAATTTATGTGAATAGCCTCAGGAGTTGAGGGTCTGAAACATTATAGAAAAATTTTTATAGCAAAACTTCTACAATGACTCAGTTCAGGATGATTCCAAAACCCTATCTTGCACAGGCTGTATCGCCGAAATTAGAATGCCTCGGGAGCTGAAATTTTAACCCAATGTACCTTGATCCATCTAATAAATATCTTCCAAGCCATTCCTTTTGAAACATTGTAGAAAAAAAGTTATAGCGAAAATTCTAAGGTGTCTCAGATGTAGCAGCGAAACCCCAAGACCTTGAGGTCTGATACCATATGTTAAGAACCAAATATCAATATAGCATAGAAAAACCTCAGAATAAGTACTCAATGCCTTGAAAAAGATAGAAACTCAGATAATAAACCTCTTTGAGGGGGAAACCTCCTTATGCCCACATAAATGTACAATTACAAGATGATTCAAAATGAAAATGTCTCCTTGGTATATATAGGAGATTAGGAGGTATAATTACAACTAATGGACTAAAGTTGACATAAATAAAATAACATTACTAATATAATATGACCTAATTAAGGGGTAATGAGCCACTATTTAGGGCTTAACAGAGGTACTTGGAAAAGTATAAATACCCATCAAGAACCTCTCATTTTATTCAAGGAAGTATCATTATTTCTCATTCAATCTTATGATATCTTAGCACAAGCTTGGAAGAAAATTCTAGAGGGAAGATGAAGTGAAGAAGGGTGAAATTCTAAGGGAAGATGAAGTCTTGTGATGATTTGTTCTAATGTATGTTCTTTAAAGGTCATCTTTCCATTTTCACTATAACCTTTTTTCTAGAATGATTCAGATAGAGAGACTTGGAGGTTGTTGAGAATACATGTCAAGGTACCTATGGTACTAATTTTAGCTTATGGGTCTTTAAAATTTTGGAGATACACTCTATGGAAGATAAGGTTTTTTACTAGTCATGTAACTAGTCTCGAACAGATGTTTCAGGTAAAACAATCATAACTTATCCATAGAGGATGTTAATTCTATGAGACCAATTGCATTGGAAAGAGTACATTATGTATTATGTTTTGTGTGAGGTTCAGAATCAGATATCAAATATTGAGCATGTGGCATGTTGTACAAGTTCACTCTCCAGAATATGCCAGAATTTAGGAAGGTATGCCATTTTCATTATATCTTCTTTTCAATGATGAATAAAGCAACGAAACTTGGAGGAATTTCAGAGATGGTATCAAAGAAGAATGGGTACACGTTTCAAACCTTTATTCATTATAAGTACATATTTATACTCATTGGAAGTTATGGTTTGTGACTAATCCAAAAACTAGTCCCAAACAGGTGTTCGAGAAAAATTTAATAAGTGATGTTGGGGTTTATATGTGGACCTAGGATCTTTATGTGGACCCAGTTTTGATGTATCAGTATCAGTGACAGGTTGAGTCTCTTATTTATGATGATGATGTATAAGTGACAATTACACTGACAAGTTGAGTTTCTTATGGATGTTGATGATGATGTATCAGTATCAGTGACAGTTACAGTGACAGGTTGAGTCTCGCATTTATATTTCTAGGAGGTTGGGTGGCACACGGAAAGATTGGTGTCTTCAAATAGTAGGTTAGTGCTTGAAGGGGAGTTGCAAATTCCTTTGAGTTGGTGCTCATAAAACTAGGGGTTTGGAGCCTCCTTCCAGTTGGAGCTGGAGAAACTAGGGAGTTGGAGCTTCCTTCAGGTTGGAGCCTGTAAACTAGGGGGTTGGAGCCTCCTTCCAGTTGGAGTTAGAGAATATAGGGAGTTGTATATTCCTTCAAGTTGGAGCCTGTAAACAAGGGGGTTGGATCCTCCTTCTAGTTGGTGCTGGAGAATTTTGGAAGTTGGTTCTTCCGGTGAATGCAATCTTCAAGATATATATTAAAAAGTGTTATGTGGTTTTCTCCTATTTGGGTTTCCACGTAAAATTATTGTGTATTGTGTACATGTGATTATATGTTTATGATATATTGAATGCAATCATAAAGTGATACATTGTTGATACATTAATGTTTACATGTTGTGATTAAAAATGGTAAAAAATGCTTAATATTGATTCACCCCCCCTCAATATTGGTAAATATTCCAACAAATGCACATGTTTGGGTGGTTCTTTTAGTAAATATGGCTTACCTGGCATGATAAGTGTGACTTGTGGACCCTTGGAGGGCATACTTGTTTGTCTTTGTAGGACCTTTCCATAATCTTTCCCATGGAGGAACTAGGTTACTTGGACTTTCATAAGGGCTTGAAGCCCACATGATGGATGATGTGCCCCCACTCATTGCACATGTGGGAAGATGAACGTTTCCTTTTTAGGCACTTGGACAACATGAGATTATCATATTGTGTCCCATTGCACCTGAACGTTGACCTTGGCAGGCCAAGGACATCATACACCAACCCTTGACATCACCTTTATCGATGAGGTTATGATGGGGTTTGATGATGATGGTGGTGATGTGATGTGATTTGAAGAAGAGAGATGCATTACTTGTCACTCTAGCACATGACGAGGTGACACGTGGCCTTTGGAGTCCAAATGATCTTCACTTGGAGGCTCAACGTCTCATTTTGAGGCCTAACGTCACCCTCTAGGGCATGATGTCACCCTTCTAAGGGATTTATTTTATGTAATATTATATATCTTTAAGTTGTAAAAGGAAAATAGAGGAGGTCGACCTCCCTCTAATTTGTTGTTGCATACTCTCTCGGCTGAAATTTTTGCCCTACTTGGGAAATTCACTTTATCTCTCTTTGGTGCAATTGTGGATGCTTTTACTTGTCTATTGGAGGAAAAGGCTAGGCACTATCTCTTGAATGCTTGTTTCTTGGTAATTTGGTGGAATGTTCTTGATAAAGAAGGGTTTTTCATGCTATCTCTTGGAATTGGTAAGGGATTTATGCATAATTGTGTCGTTTCTTCTTGTTTCAAGGTCAAATTGTCTAAATCCTTGGAGGAGTATAAGGGCATACACCCTCCATCAATATCTACTTAGTTGTCATTGAAAAAATCCATTTTGCAAAGGTTGTTGCAAGGAGTATAAGGGCTTACACCCTTGTAGATTTACCTTGCTAAGGTTTGTTTTCTCTAGGGAGTAAAATGGATTACACCCCTAGAGAAGTAATAAACCCTAGCTCATAAACAAGAGACCCCATAACCCAATAGATAAGGAACTAATCTACTTTCATTAGAGATTGAATATTCATGCATTTGTATACGTGATTTTTTGAGATATTGCAATTGTTCAAGTTAGATTTAATTCTTCATTTTTCAAGCTATATTATGCCCCAATGGCATCAAGTTTAGCCAAGTGATCTCATTGTTTTAATAAACTTTATTCTACAGCCAATAGGGCTGCAACAAACTCATATTTATCTCACTCTTTAATCATTTTTCTACAGCTAAAATTGACTTGCGAGATGCCATAATTAATCTACTAGTAAATAGCCATTGTTTGGGTGGATTGTTTGTTGATTTTAGTGGCTAGAACTTTTTGTTGTTGCAAATGTTTGCTACAGCCATAAGGCTGTTGCAAATGTTTGCTACAGCCATAAGGCTGTTACAAATCTTGCTGATAACACTAACTAATAGCCCTCTAATTTTTATCAAATTCTTGTTTTAATCATTGGAGATTCATCTATTGATTGTTGGCTTTGTTTCCAATATCCTGCACTTGATTTTGATGGTATATCTTGCAGCTATTATATATATATATATATATATATCTTGAAAAGGTAATTGGTTGCCAAGGAAGTGTACCTACAAAACAATGTTAGCCTTGCCCAGAACAAGGTCCAATATATACTAAATGAAGCCTCGGGACCAAAGGGGATTCAACAAGAAACCTTGTTGTCCCAAATTGCAACAGTATATACAAGGTTTCTTGTCGAATCCCCTTTGGTCTCGAGGCTTCATTTATTATATATTGGACCTTGTTCTGGGCAGGGCTAACATAGTTTTGTAGGTACACTTCCTTGGAAACCAATTACCTTCTCACGAGACTCATTCTTAAGCCTCATTTCCACTCTCGACATTGACCTATAAGGGCACCCTTCATAACCTTTCACTTTTCATCTCAATCCCCCTTTGTCACCCAGGATTCCCCCCTTGTGGTGATTTTATCATCACTAAAGTGAGGGGAGTGTTTATCTAAGGTGACAGTGGGTAAATACTCCCATAGTTGTCACACTTTTTTTGTTTGGGTTGGGCTTTGCCCAAACTACAATCTGTGCTATAACAAGTTGTATGATGAGAAATATGCCACTCAATTCAAGGAGTGTCGGGTTCCACTGATTTACCAAGTAGCAAAAGTTGGGAAGATATTCAATTGGTCAAGCATCTTGTCTACCACAATGAATGATGCCATTTCCAAAGAAAATATCCTACTAAGGACATTCACCCAACATTCTTCATGTCATGTTTCTTAATAGATATCCTTTGTGCAACAAATCATTTCATAGTATTAGGATGACAATGGAAATTGGAGAACAAACCAATCCATGTGTATTTCTAGATATTATGGGAGAACAAGCGCAAGAGTGAGTACACAAGAATTTCTGATAACTTAATCACCCTTCTCTACACTGATTTTCTATAGACCAACCCTTGCATGAGTGAAGAAACTATGCAAGTAGTAAGCACCTTGGGTGACTAGTACATGATGGAGGGTGTTGACATGAAGTTTAAAGTTTTTACCCTTTAAACCTAAAACTTTGTTTTTTCCTAGTCATGGAGCCGCCCTTAGTTCTAAAAAGGAGTAAAAAAATCTTTCAATTTTTTCGGGTTTCGGGATTTGGCTTTTCACGAGGTATGATTTTTAGTTAACAACTCCAGAGTCATGGTGCCAAAATCCTGAAAAGGATTTATATTTAAAGAAATGAAAAAGAAAAAAATGAGTGTTATAAGTCCCGACGCGCGTTTCACAAAGTATCCTTTAGTCACGATTAATTAAACTCTTAAACACAATCAACAATTCATTAATCTTTCGCGATTCAGGTTTCCTTGTATCAAAGTGCTTTCAAAATGTCGACCCTCAAATGCCCGATCCCCATTTTTCCGAAAATAAGAAATTAATTACTAATGTCGATTAATTAAAGCATTAATACAATTGATTAGCACCTAAATTAATCCCATCGTGATTTCGCGATTTAGGGTTTTCTTATGACATACCTCTTGGGTACAGGATCCCCGAAATTCCGAAATGTGAAATCGCATTTTTTTTTAACAAAGTCTAAAACTAAATTAAGTTAGTTTAAAATGGGATTAATAATGACTAAACTACTTTTCGCGTTTCACATTTCGGGATTTGTTGAAAGCAGTCCTTTTGAAACTCCAGTTTGAAATTGCCGATATGCGACAGTATTAATAACGGACAAATGGAGATATTTTTGACATGAAGGTGTATCTCCAGGCGTATCTTCCTCATTAAAACATTAATTCCTAATCGCCTATGTCAGTATGCTCATTGTAAGACAAGATAAAGGTTAATAAACATTCTGTAGTTCGAATTTCATTCTTGCTTTTTACAATAAGGAGTGAGTTGCATTTATCCAAGCTTATACATTTTCCTTCTGCAAAAAGGTTTTCATTCTAGTGCGAACATTATGGCACCTAGAAAGGCACCTAAGCAAAGTGAAGAAGCAGATGAAAGCTCAAGCCCAGAAGGAGATGTCATATCTGATACTACATCGCATGCCATTGATTCCATCAAATCCTAGAGGCAAATTTTCGAAACCTTGGACTACGAAATCAAGAATTTTCCCCATGATTTTGAAAACAAACTCTGGGACATAGCAGAGTCCAAACTTCACAAAGTAGCTACGCACCCACAACTCATGACATACAACGATATAATCAGTTGGGCTTTAGAGAGGATAGACGTGCAAACGAGAAGCATTTTGGACAGTCGAGGGGTCGTCGTCGACTCTTTCAGACCGGAGCATATACAAGTAATGTACAAACTCTCTCCCAATTCTAAGTACATTTATAATAAAGATTTTGTAAGTGAATTTCAAAGGAAAGAATGCACAGAGGCAGATCAAACATACCCTGGAATAATCAAAGACTAGTGGAGACACCCAGCAAAATTCAGGGCCGATACCCATAGCGTTTATGCCACAGCCTCATTGAATGAGTACATGGTCTATGTGGCTATGATGCTATGTAGACTTTTCGGGAAGAAAAGTCCTACCCATTTCCCTGCAAAATGGGTGCCCCTTTTACATGAAGCAGTCAAAGGCTATAGCTTCAATTAGAACAAGATTCTATTAGATAACCTAGCTAAGGAGGTTATAGAGTATCAAACCGCGAGATCCAGTGACCGACTAGTAGCCTTTTACATGTACACATATATTATGGATGCTATATGTTTCACGACTCCTTTCCATTTGATTAATTGGAGTTGGAACCCAACCTGCACTGAACCTATTCATGAATATCATTCTAAGCTGTGGGAAGAAAATGTTAAGGATTCTTTTTACGAAATTTGTCATTTCGTGGTGCTACTGGTGCATCATATGTTGTATGGTTGTGCACCCCCCTGTATTTCAGAGTCGGTCATAGGAAACCTCAAGGCAGTTTTCGATTGGTTTATTGAGGATAATTTCTCCTATATTAGGGTTTTCGAATGTTCGATCCCTCCTCATGCACTTCCGAAATTCCTCCCTGAAAAAATGGTGTACAGGGAGGTAGCTCATCAGATAATAACAAGTGGTATTGGGATAGAACTGAAGACAACTAAGAAAAAGTTTTGGCTAGTCTTTCCTGTACAGATTGGGAGGTTTTCGCTACTCAACTTGGGTCATTCCAAGGTTGAAGTTGCAGATCTAGAGGAGGTCAAGTTGGCAGATCTCGAACAAATTAAACATGACCCTTATCAAACAGTGGGAAATCACATGGCTCACTGTGGCATGAAAGCATATGAACATGAGGAATCCCCTCGCGATGACATTTTCAAAAGGGCCAAAACCTATGAGGAGGTGTTAGACAGGGTACAAACATTACCATCCGACTTGCAAACCAGTTTTCTAACCTTCTAGAGACACAGACGAAGTGGTTTGCCCAAGGTATTGCAGGGAGAAGCAACAACCCCTACTCCAGAACAAGAAAACACTCCCCCAGGTTTCGAACAAGAAACGCAGGATAAAGCAGACACTGAGGAAAATCCACAAGGGGCTGAAGGATCTTCACAAAACAAATAAGTCCCACAAACAGAGAATCTAGGAGCAGAAATAGAAAGAAGGTCTAGGACACCTCCCAAGTCCAGTCAATCTACTCCCCCTTCATCATCTATTATTCAAGTTGATACCCCCAAGACAACAAGGGAATCAAAATCCACAGAGTTGGGTAATCCCATTGCTTCCTTGACCCCTTTACAGTCTACTTTTGGGCTCCCTCAGATAGGAGTCATATATGCTAGTGACCTCGCTCCTGTCTCTAGAGAAGAAATACCTCCCTCTGATTACTTTTCCAGTAAAAAGAGGAAGGTTGTATTAAAGTAGGAGATGTATATGAGAGAAGGTGGTATGGTAAGGAAACACAGGGTGTTGGTAGATGGGAAGAACTTGGAAGAGGAATATTTCTCTACAGAGGTAGCAGGATCCATGGGAGCTCTAGCAACAACAAATCTATTCATTGTTGACAATATGAGAACAAGGTTGAAATAGAGTAACCATAGGATAGTCCAGTTGGAAAACCAACTAAAATATACCGAGAAAAATATCAGAGAAGAAATAAATAAAGGTTTGGATCAAGCCAGGGTTGTTGACAAACAAGAAATTCAATCGCTTAAGTCAAGTTTAGACGAGATGAACAAGAAGATGCAGACTAGCCAAATACAGGTTATTCAACAAGAAGAATTGGTAAGACAACTACAGGCTAAATTGAATTCAATGAAAGACCAGGTTATAGATTTGAAAGTTTTTCAGGACCAGTCACTGGAAGTACATACGAAGATAGAAGCTGAGCAGTGGAGATTAATCTCCAACGTAGAGATTATTCAGAATTATTTTCAAGAAGTCAGAAATTATTTTGATAATATTATTTTTAAAGAAAAAGAAGCTAAAGTAGCAAGGGCCACTTTCCAAAAGGCAGTTGTATGTTCAGAAAACAAAGAGATATCGAAAACTCCAAAGCTATCTGTCGCAGAGCAGATCAGAGGCGATATCATGCTCAAAGTATGGGAAACCAACATAACATAAAACAAGAAAATAACCAAAGAAATCAAAGACGATTGCGAAGAAATCTTTGATTTGTTGGACAACGGATCATTAGGTATTGGAAGAGACAATTGCACTGGGCAATTAGGACAAATAAACATTGTAAGACACCAGTTGAATTTCAAATAGGGTTTGAACGAAATTCAGATGGAAATTTCACAACTAAAGGAAATTGATGTTACCCTAACATATAGGTGGTTGGTGAAGCCAAACTTAAAATTGCAATCAATTAAGTTTGTTGGTAAGGGGATTGAAGACTGGCTTCCAAAAATTCAAAGAAAATTTTATCTATTCGAAGCGAAGGATTTTCCAGATCCTCCCAAAAATTTTGTACACTTTCTTGAAAAATGTATTGAATGTATTGGGTCAAAAGAAGGAGATCTTCAATAAAACAATGAAGTATCATTTTGAAAGCTTATATTATCGAGACGATAGAAAAATAAAAGATAATCATGCTAACGGTTGAGGTTTGCATTTTGGTAACTGTTTGCCCCTACGAGTTAGGAAATCACCAACCATCAATGTATTGGTGATCTGGTATAAGTATAATTTTAGGAGACTGAAATGGGGCTTTTTTCTGGGCGCATTGTAAAGAAGAATTTGAAGATATTTTTGAATTAATACAAATACAGATTGAAGATTGTAGATCTGGTCAAGTTTGAGTTGTGTGCTTCTCTTTTGTTTCATATTTTTCACATATCTCTTTGATGAATGCTTAATTGCAATTTAGTACAACCCCTACTATGGTGATTAATTATTCTTGCAATTTAATCGTTTACAGTTTTTCCTCTGTATCGGCTATCAGCAAGTACAAGACCTGTAAATGTTTTAGATTTCAATATCATATGCTTCATTAAGAGTTTTTCCTAACTATTTTCTTCTTCTGTCGCAAAGTGAGATTCCTCTTTAATTGATGCCTCACCTTGATCAACAACTTTATGTTTTCTTTTCATTTCATGCATATTCCCTTTTCAAAATTTAACTCAGATACCAAAAACGGCCTTTAGTTTCATCATACTATTAATTCAAGGTTTTGGAGTTCTTCTTACATATTTTGAAACAAAAATAACAAACCCTAAAAGAAAACACAAGAATTTATCTTTTCAGTCTTTATCCCTCATGACTGTACCAGTTACAAGACGGCCCAATATCGAGCCTGGACTATCAGATCAAACGAGCATTACCTTAAATTTATTTAACACCATCTTACAGACAACAAGTAATTGGGTTGAGTTAGAACGTTCATGGGAAGCAATTGAAAGGGATATTATTATCCAGGAAAACTGGGAAGCTAGATAGAGACAGTTAAGAAACCATCCATAGCCCTTCTTCGTATGACCGACCTTTCTACCCTTAACTCTCTCTACCTTTCGGATGCCTTGCCAGTATACTTTAGAGCCTTAAAGTATAAACTCGGGAACAACATCTTTTTGGCAGCGTTGCCGGGGAATGAAGAAATGAAGTTTTTTCCCTGGGAAGAACGACATTGACACTTTCTCTCTCTAATAGTGAACAAAGATTGAAAACCTTATAAGGCTACCCTTATATTTCACTTGGCGACTCCACAAAAAATAAACTGGCTTTTAACCGAAAGAACACCAGGAAAAACCCAGACGACAAACAGACTTCACCTTTTCCCGATCCAGAATTTTTTTTTAAATCAACAAGATATCTTAAACAAACTGTATCATTGACAAATAAGTTTTATCAATTGAAAGTTACACAGTCAAATACTAAAGTTCAACCTGAAGGATCGAATACCCCACCTCCTTGCGGGGAATTGCCTGCTGATAGGATTGTAACCCTTGAGCCTGGTTTGGTCTCGCCTGATTTTAAAACTGAGATTTTCCCAACCGTTTCTTTCACCAATAGAGGTAAAAGATTCGCCTCACTTCCCGCTTTGATTCACACCTCTTCACTTCACGAAGTTCGTTTTCCTATCTCTCAGAACTTCTACGATCATCTTATTTTTCTCGACACGACTCCTATTGATTCTCCTTTATATTCACCCTGTGAGTCTGAAGAAACTAGTCCACTTTTCCCTAGTTCCCCTTCCTCTATTTTCATGTCCCTTGATAACCAATTTCCGGAAACCCTTCCTTATAGTCTCCAAGCATCAACCTCTAAATCATCAATGGTTGTGGCCGAAGGAGGCATTGTTGGAGGTGGTGCTGGAGGAGGAGGAGCAGGCAACCAAGTAGCACCCCCTCGAATCTTTGCAAAAGTGGCTGCCAGATATGCTTCATTGGTCCTCCCAATTCCTCTCTATGACCTACCTGAAAACTACATGAAGAATCTGTCGAAATTCACAGGAGAGGGTGATTTGACTGCAGTCGAACACATCAATTTCTTTGACCAATTCGCTGACATCCTTGGACTCAAACATGAAGATGTCTACTCGAGACTCTTGGTTCAGAATTTTGAAGGTCAGGTAAGAACTTGGTTCTGAGGTCTAGCAANGGGTGATTTGACTGCAGTCGAACACATCAATTTCTTTGACCAATTCGCTGACATCCTTGGACTCAAACATGAAGATGTCTACTCGAGACTCTTGGTTCAGAATTTTGAAGGTCAGGTAAGAACTTGGTTCTGAGGTCTAGCAACAGGATCTATACTTTCATATGAGGAACTTGAAAATGCTTTTATTAGACAATGGGGGGAAAGGAAAGACCATCTCTATTATCTAACTGAATTTGGGGCTCTAAGAAAGAAAAACTTTGAATCAGTCCTCGAGTTCACCCAAAGGTTCAATAAATTGTATAATAAGATTCCAGCCGAGGTCAAATCCTCCCAAACTGCAGTGAAAGTAACCTTCGTTGGAGCTTTCGACCCTAATTTCGCCCTGTTATTGAGGGAGAGGATATCAGTAGACCTCACCAAAATGCAAGATGATGCCTTAGAAATTAAATCAAGCATGATGGCATCAGAAAAGCTGAAAACCAAATTTGAGACTGGAAACAAAGAAACTAGAAGATACCGAGAACAAGGGGGACCCTCTGAATCGGGAAGATCTTCAGAAGACAAAATGGAAGACATGGCGAGAATAATCAAAGAGTTGTCAAATAAGATCTCAAGAATGGAACTAGATCAAGCGAATAATGAGCATTTTCCCAGAAAGGATTTTAGAAGGAATCCTAACCTTCAAAATCAACCAAGACAAATTAAGAATGAAGATCAAAAAATCCAAACCCCCTTTAAAAGAGAAAACTTTATAGGAGCAGAAGATGTGGAGGATTTTGAAGAGTTAGAAGAAAATATAAATAATCTTGGCAATGACTACCTACAACCTTTTTTAACGAGGCAAGATTATGAAAAATATGCAACTATAAAACATAGATCTGAGAATAAAAAGAACAACAGTTTTACAGAAGATTCAACCTATCAGGGAATTGTAAACGATATAATGGTCGAACTCCACCAAACGTACAATCTAAGGCCTAGAAACAAGAGCCTCACAACTCCCCCAGTGAAAAAGATTTTGCGGAGGGGTGAAACAGACGAGTCAGTTTCAAAAAACATTGAAAATAAGACTATAACAACTAAGACCACTGACACACAGCCTACCAAGACAAAGTCAATGGAAACATCAGTCGTAAACACACAGAAAGCGGAGGTTCCTGTAATTGAAATGAAAACCTCACAACAAAGGAAAGCTAAAAATAAGGGATTAGAAACTCAAACCATAGAGATCGACAAAACAATAGGAAGTTTTAATCTGGAAAATGAAATAAATAAAATCAAAATCCTTATACCCCTTGTCGAACTGGCAAAAAATCCAATTTACAGAAAACAAATCGCTAAATTAATCAGTTTTTCAGAAAACGGAAGCCAAGCCGATGTTATAAATTTAGAAGATGGCAAGCCTAACATAATTTTCGGCCCACATTTCGAAGTTGCCAAAGACATTGTTGCCCCTTTCTATATCACACTGACTATGCACGATCACCTGCTCCATAATTGCATGTTAGATTTTGGAGCCTCTCACAATGTAAATCCTAAAGCCATTATGGATAGACTGGATCTTGAAATCACCAGACCTTATGGAGATTTATATTCATTTGATTCAAGAAAAGTTAAGTGTATAGGCATGATAAAAGACTTAGTTGTTAACCTTGCACAAATACCTGCAAAAAGCATCCTAATGGATGTGGTTGTCGCTGATATACCCCCAAAGTATGGTATTCTGTTATCCAGGTCTTGGGGTGCTAAACATGGAGGATCCCTCCAACTCGACATGATGTATGCCACAATCCCGGTCTTTGGAGGACAGTTCATGCACTTGTACAGAGAAACCAGGTTCGCATTCACGATGAGTGACCCACATAACCCAAATAACTACCATGTTTATATTGTTGATCAAGATTTAGGCAATTGTATTTTATCTATCGATGATGATATTGATGTATGAATAGAGGAAAGTTGTACAGAAAATAAAAAAGAAAAAGAATAAATAAAACATGATGTATATAGCACTGGTGTTTGGAAAATGTTTTTTGATGGTGCCTCGTCTTATTTTGGAGCAGGGGCTGGAGTGCTCGTTGTGGCACCTGGTGACAAATTCGTTATCCCTTTCTCTTATAGGTTACAGTGGAACGTTGACCACACTAATAATGTATGCGAGTATGAAGCCTCAGTGCTAGGATTAGAAGATGTCAGGAGAATGAAAATTAAAAACTTGGAAGGTTTTGGCAATGCAGAGTTAATTGTGAAACAGGTAAATCATCAATGCCAGGCCAAACATCCTAGGTTAAGGTCTACCAAAATTGTGTTTGGGATCTGAATGAAAACTTTTTCTCCTCTGTCAATATTCACTATATTCCAAGAGCATAAAATCAACAGGCAGATGCATTAGCCAAAGCAGCTTCAACGTTCACACCTCTCACTACTTTCAAACTAAAATACCATATACTAATGAGACATAGGCCTTCCATACCGAATAACATACAACATTGGCAAGTTTTTGAGGACGATGAACAACTCTGGAAATTTTTAGAGACAGTAGATGACTTTGTCGAAACGCATGTCGACCAAGAAAACTAGAATGACCCTATTTGGATCATGCAGGAAAGCGAAAACCCCCAAGAGTTCTAAGATAAAATCGCTAACCACCGGATGCTTGTTTTAAAAAATAATCAGATACCTAAGGGTCGGATCCCCTTAGAAAGGTTATTTAATCATGATGACATCCCTTTGAAGTCTACCTTACAGCCTCAACTAGAGGAGGTCGAGGATTGCGATATAGGTACCAAAGAAAATCCTAGGTTGGTGAAATTATCCAAATATTTGTCTCCCGAAATCAAAAGCAAGTATGTTGAGTTGCTTTGACAATATAAAGACATTTTTTCTTGGTCTTATGACGAATTGAGAACTTATGACACTACTATAATGGAACATAAAATTCCTCTGAAACCAGGTGTCAAACCTTTTAAGAAAAAACTCAGGCAGATTAACCCTATCCTACTACCGGTAATAGAAAAAGAAGTCAAAAAACTCCTGGATGCTAAAATCATTGTCCCGTTGAGATACTCTGAGTGAGTAGCCAATTTAGTCCTAGTGAGAAAGAAAAATGGTGAGATCGGACTGTGTGTAGATTTTATAAACCTGAATCGATCATCACTTAAGGACAATTATCCATTACCTAAGATAGATCATGTTTTAGAAAAAGTAGTTGGAGCTAACAATATGTCTATGATTGATGGTTTTTCAAGTTACAATCAAATTGCAGTACATCAAGATGACAAAGAAAAAGTTGCATTCACTACCCCTTGGGGTACCTTTATGTATGAAAAAATGCCTTTTGGTTTAATGAATGCAGGGGAAACTTTCCAATGAGCCATGGATATCGCTTTCGTGGGCGAAAGAGATAAGTTCGTTGTTATCTATCTTGATGACCTGACTGTTTTCTCTAAATCTGATGCAGAACATCTAACACACCTCAAACAAACTTTCGAGAAATGTCGCAAATTTGGTTTGTCACTTAATCCCAAGAAATCTCATTTCGAAATGCAAGAAGGTAAACTCTTGGGTCATATCATGTCTAGAGATGGAATCAAAATCGATCCCAAAAGGGTCGAGGCGATAGATATCATAAATATTCCTAGAAACGTAAAAGAAATTCAGTCTTTTTTAGGAAAAATAAACTTCTTGAGAAGATTCATCCCTAACTTTGCCGAAATTGTAAAATTGATTACAGATATGCCTAAAAAGAACAGTGACGTGAAGTGGACAAATGAAGCCAAAACATCATTTCAACGTATCAAGAAAGTAATAAGCGAATCACCAGTCCTGGCAAGCCTATATTACACAAAAGAGTTTTTTATTTTTTCTTTTGCCTCTGAACATACAATCGCAGTTGTATTGTTACAGAAAAATGAGGAAGGTTTTGAGCGGCCTATTGCATTTTTTAGCAGAAGTCTCAGAGACGCTGAGCAGAAATATGACATATTGGAAAAAAAATCTTATGCAATGGTAAAAGCTCTCAAGGCTTTCAGAACCTACGTATTTCACTCAAAGATCATTGCTTACGTGTCGTCAAGCTCCGTTAAAGATATCCTGGTGCAGCCAGACAGTGACGGAAGAAGAGGCAGGTGGCTGGCTAAAATTCAGGAGTTCGACCTGGAAGTCAAACCAACTAAAATTATCAAAGGTCGGGGTTTGGCCAAATTGCTAGCCGAATCAAATTTAAAAGTACTTGGGATAAATCAGTTGCAAGAGAACAAGGGATTTCTAGACATATATGAGCTTGACGTCACTGCACCCACAACTGAGATTCAAGACAAGTTCTCTACTTCAGTATGGTATCGCGATATCATTTCTTACCTATTGACCCTTCAATGTCCCAGTGAATTAACCCCATCTAAAACTAGGACACTGAAGTTACACATTGTAAAATATTGTATCATAGATGGTAAATTGTATTGGAAAGACCCCCCTAGGTTTCCTGCTGAGCTGCTTAGTCGAGGCCGAAACAGAAAGGGTTATAGATGAATTCCACGTGGGAGTGTGCGGAGGACACCATGCTTGGAGGGAAACGGCTTATAAAATCTTAAGAGTCGGGTATTACTGGCCTAAATTATTCACATATGTGAACACTAAAGTCTGAACTTGTACTCCTTGTCAGTTGTTTACAGGCAAACAGAAAGTCCCAGCTTTACCTTTAGTTCTGGTTAAAACAGAAGCTCCATTTCAACAATGGGGTCTTCATTTCATTGGAGAAATTCATCCACACTCTAGCGCACAACACAAGTGGATCCTAACTGCTACAGACTATTTCTCTAAATGGGTGGAAGTTATTCCCACGAGAAATGCAACTGACTCAGTAGTAATCAGTTTTCTAGAAGAAAATATTTTATCCAGGTTTGGTTGTCCCCGAAAGATAGTCACTGATAATGCACAAGCATTTAAGTCAATGTCCATGATAATCTTTTGCCAAAAATATAATATCATACTAGGAAACTCCACAGCTTACTATCCGCAGGGTAATGGTCTAGCTGAATCATCTAATAAAAGTCAGATTACCATGATTAAAAATATTTTGACTGAAAACAAGAAAGCATGGAATATCCATTTAAAATATGCTCTATGGGCTAACAGGATAAGTACCAAAAGATCAATTGGGATTTCCCCTTTTCAAATGGTATATGGCACTGACGTCATTTTACCAATAAATCTTGCTCCACCCGTAATGAAACTTTGGCAAGATTCAAATGAAGAACCCAACGACGTTACTAGGAGGATAAACCAGCTGGTTGAAGTTCAGCAAAATAGGCCCAAAGTAAATGAAAGGTTACAGAGATATCAGGATAACATGAAGGCCTTATTCGATCAAAAAGCTAAAGATAGAGATTTCCTCCCTGGCAATCTGGTCCTGAAATGGGAAGCTAGGAAAGAAGGCACTAGTAAACATGGCAAGTTTGATATGATCTGGTCCAACCCATATAAGATTTCGGCTTCTGAGGGAAAAAATGATTTTTCATTAGAAAATCTCGATGGAGACATCCTCAATGCCCCTGTAAATGGGTGGCACCTTAAACACTTCATGAAGTAATGTGTTTATGAACTCTCATTGTACATACCGGTTTATTTTCATGCTTACTTTATAGTTCCATTTCTTGCGGTAAGTTTTTTATTTGAAGATTCCAACAAAAAAAATAAAATTAATAATAATAATTTTGATTCATGAGATTTCCTAACAATTAGTATGTTATTTATTTCATAGGAAAGTTGTTGACGAACCAAGAGACTAGAGATGCTAAAAAGGTGACAGACACGGATACATATATTAAATATCTTCCAATGAAAAAGGTAATAAATTAATAGCCTTTTTTGGCTGGCAACATAGGAGTTACCAAGGTATGAGATTATGCTCTGAAAATTCAAGCTAAATTACCCCAAGAGATACAAATGAATAAATCACTAGTTTAATTGAGGCTAACATTATCACTGAAATTTTCAAACAAGAAAGTAAAAAGGGGGAGGAACTCAAGGAAAAGTTATAAAAGCTAACTAAGAAAATCTTTAAGAATGGTCGTGTGCGCAGTAGTTTTTCTGAAGCCCCTTACCTTCCCCTTAGTCACTGTAAAGCCTGCCTCTCACCTGACCCTAGATGTTTTATCATAAGTTCCTTGAGAAAAGAAAGGTCTCACCTTGGTTCTGAAAATTCTCAAACAAACCTTCAAAAGCGAGAATAGGTTGAGTTTATAGTTCTTTAACTTTAGTTGAACCAGAAGTATGTCTAGGTTAATCCTAACCTTATTAGCCTTCCTAACAAGAATAAACTGATTGGTTTTGCTCAAGGAAATTCCTTAAAAAGATATCAAGAAGTTCCCCTTAAGAATTTCCCTGAAGCCAATGATGTTTGAAGGCAAGAGAGAAGATTAGCCCAGAGCTATTTAAGTGAGTTGGCAGGCCTCTGTTGTTAAAAAAATTCAAGAAGATATATTCCCGAGTATATTACATACTGATTGATTGCCCCCACTTCATATTAAAAAGTATATACTGACAGATGGTGAAAGGAAATTCAATATTGATTGCCACCAGCTAGTCTAAAGAGATGAAGAAAGGAAATTCATTATATTGATTGTTGTAACACCCTGTTTCCCCCAGTCTGTAAAAATAATTATGCTGGCCAAGAACTGTGGCAAACTCAAAGATGTGAATGTGTGATTTTGAATGGACCTTAGTAAAAAGGTCCATGGATGTAAATAATGTTATGAATATATATATATATATATATATATATATATATATATATAACTTCTGAGAGGGGGATCTGTTGACAAAGAGACCACGATGGCTGAAGAAAGGTGGTGGAAGGCACCTGGAATGGTGGTGTTAACTTTCACCGAACCAAACAGTATTTGGTCTTCACTGGCCCGTAGAACCAAGAGCGTCTCGCTGGCCCCGAAATGAATTACTCACCAGGATGGTAGGTGAAGAGGCTCCTCATGAGTTAATGAGGGATGGGGGTGAACCGCCCATCCGTGGAGGCCTCAGACCTGACCACCGCGGGGAAATTCGTGCCACACGCAACCTCACCGGGAAAATAAAGGCAGGTAAAAGGTGTGGGAGGGGGACGCGAGGGAGGGATCACTGGAAAAAGATCGGAAGAACTCTGGAACAAATCACAGAGTGAGTGATAACAGAGAAGAAGGAGAGTAACCTCCGTTCTCGGTCACTGAAGAATAGAGACAGAGAGTCTCAAGCATCGTGGTCTAGCTCGGGGGTGGCTAGTGGTAAATCCATTATGAGTCACTGAGCCTACAGTTGGGTGGAAATGAGCACCCCTCTCAGCAGTTTCATCAAATCCAATGTTTTTCTAATAAGTGTTTTATATCTTGTATCTTGAAATTTATATGTTGACTTGTATGCTCATAGTCTATGCAATTATGAATGGTTTCAGTATAAGACTGTCTGCATGGTGTTTTGATCCGAATGATGGTTGTATTCTTTTGTTGGGAAGACCACGTATGGCTTATGTTTATATATATGTATATATATACTGAACTAATACAGATTTTCAAGTTTGTTCTCGGGAAATTTATTTCCCTTATTTTATCTCAAGTAATGCCATGGATAGATCTTCCCACAGGGACACCCTTTTTAAAGTTTACCCAAGAATCTGTCGAAGCATTTGATGACATAAGTCTGAAAAACCCTGCACAAGAGAGAATGGTATTCCTAGACTTCGATATTTCGGAGTTTCGGCACCTGGGGTGTCTAAGTGCGAGTCCTCTTGCACTCGCGAGTCCTGAAACCCCGACTCGCGAAATCTCGAAATCATAGCGTGGGGATGAATTAAGGACCTTTCGGTGGTTCGGTTCCTAGGATATCCTTCCTCTTGCTAAATGCACGAATGAGATTCTTTCGGAGGATCTAAGGCCTGTTACGACCGTTAAATTGAATGAAGGAGCGCAGGCGTTAATGCCTCGACCCCTTTTTACCTTCGTAAGTAGCGAAGAAATCGGGACCGTCGATTTCATGACCCATGGGGATACCTGGATCGTCCAGTTGTAGAATACACGTGGCGGTCGGTAAGTGTTTCGGCTTTTCGGCACCCGGGAGATCAAAGGGTAAGAACCTTTGTCCTCACGACTCCCAAAATCCCGATATGTGAAATCCCAAAATAACAACGTACGGCTAAATCCTGATATTTCGGTATTTCGGCATTCGGAATATCCTAAGGGCGAGCTCCCTTGTATCTTCCAGTCCCGAAATCCTGATATGCGAAATCCCGAAATAACAGTGTATGGCTAAATCCCAATATTTTGGTATTTCGACATTCAGAATATCCTAAGGGCGAGCTCCCTTATACTCGCCAGTCCCAAAATCCCAATGGGGGTAATCCCAAAAGGACAATACATGGACATGTTACGATATTTCGGAATTTTGGAAATCGGAATACTCAAGGGTGTATTCCCTTATACTCGCCAGTCCTAAAATCCCGATGGGTGTAATCCTGAAAAGGTTTAGCATGGGTAAGCCTTGGTGTTTTGATGTTTCAGCAATCGGGAAAACCAAGGGTCACTCTTCTCGTACTCGCAAGTCCCAAAACCCCGACTTGCGAAATCCCGAAATACTATAGTGTATTTTCATAGTTCGGTGCTTTGGAGTTTTGGCTCCCAAGAGACCTAGGTGCGAGACCTCGTGATTCTCGCATATCACGAAAACCTGATGGACGAAACCCCAAAATGATAGTAGCGCGGATGAGATACGGTGGTTCGGTGTTTCGGCATCCGGGATACCTAAGGGTAAGATCCTCTTGTCATCGCATATCGCAAGATCTCGAAGTATCAAACCCCAAAATGAGTATAGTGTGACTAGAAATTAATGTTCCGGTGTTTCGGCACCCGGGATATCTGGAGGCCAGTCTCTTGTCCTCACGACTCCCGAAATCCCGACTTGCGACATCCCGAAATGATAGAGCGTGGACAGGTTATGATGCTTAGGATTTTCGGCTTCCAGGAGACCCGGATGAGAAATCCTCCTGTCCTCGCATATCGCGAAATCCCGATAGGCGAAGTCCTAAAATGGACTAGCACACTTGGTTTTGGTGTTTCGGCGTTTCGGTACCCGGGATCTCCAAGGGTCAGTTTTCCTCATGTTTGCTAGACACGAAATTCCGATGGATGAAACCCCGAAATGAACAAGGGAATACATGCATCGTGAAATTCGGGAGCATCGCTCCGGTAAGACCTGTGGTCATAGCCGCCAATCATATGGGTACGTATAAGGGATGGCAAGGTCTGTATCAGGTCCCGAAGAAATTTGGGAAATTCTATTCATCGGAGAAAAGATGAAAAAGGCCGAATTTTTTTTATTTCCGTAGTGGGTGTGTTACAAATTGGTATCAGAGCATGGTTACAACACTTTGCCTGCTTGGGCTCATGAACGAGTTGCGCAAGAGCTCTGTTCGAAACACTCCTAAAAGGAGTAACCCTTTGTCTTAACCTTCTCAATTAAAAAGGTCGAAGTTAAGAATGAAAACTCCTATTGTGTGTGTGCATGAGAAAAATATGAAATATGTACTGGTTATAAATGAATATGAACATTGGCTAACAACCAATGTTTTTCCTTTTGCACACAAGCGGAAGATCAACTGCGGGAAATTATAGACGTATAAAATGGTGACTCACCATGAAGTGGGGGAAGGCTCCCACAATAGAGACGAAGAGTCTAACGAAATGAGGGTGGTAGGGACCTCTCCAGATCTAGCCGAGACTGTGAGGAGCCTCATGGTTGAATTACAAAGCTACAAGGCTAACAATGAGAGCATGTTGAAAGAACAAGAGAAGAAAATAGAAATTAACGCAATTTTACTGCAGAGCTTATCCGACCTGCAAAGACAAATGCAGCATGAACCTGAGACACAGAAATATGGCCATATCAGTGGCCACACTGAGAGGAGCACCTCGAAAAAGGTCCATCCCAGAGGTAAAGGACAAACGGCGGACGATTCCTCTGGGAAGGAAGCTGGCGGTTCAGAGGGCTCTTCTAGTAGCAGAACTAATTCTTGTACCCGAAGAAGACATAAGAAGCGAAAGCTTTCCAAGGGTCATAAATTCAAAGAATTCAAGAAGGCCAAACCACCCTCCTTCGACGGTGAAATAAAGAAGGGAGAGGAAGCAAAGGCCTGGCTGCTTGGACTAAAGAAGTATTTCAGAGTCCATGACTTCTCAGAAAATTTGAAGGCCCAAGTGGCCACCTTCAACTTGAACGGAAAGGCTTCCATTTGGTGGGAAGACCTTAAGAATGTGAAAGGGGTTCACGAAGAGAACTTGTCTTGGGAGCAATTTGAGAAATACTTCTGGAAGAAGTATTTGTCGGAAAAATATTTTGATGAGAAGACTAAAGAGTTTTATGAACTCAAACTGGGGAAACTCACTATAGAAGAGTATGTCAACAAATTCCTCGATTTGTTGAGGTATGTACCTTATATAAAAGCAGAAAAGGCAAAGGTGCAACGCTTCATCAGCGGACTACCTAAGGACTTTCAGAACGGGATTGAATTTGACGAATCAAAGACCCTAGAAGGCACTATCCGAAAGGCAAACTATTGTCATGAACATTTCGAACATCGAACAGAACCTCGCGAAGGATGGAAATAGAAGAATAGTTAGAGCTTTCAGAAAAAGGGGATTAAATCCCTAGGATTTAAAAACTATAAGAAGAACCCAAGAATGAGCTTCCCAGCCCAGAGCGTACACCAGCAGAACTTTCCCTCCTTGAGCGGAAATAAAACTTCTGGATCTATACCAGTAAAGACTGATAACCCAAAGAGAGAACCTTTGAAATGTTGGGCTTGCAGAGAAGAACATCTATTGAGAGACTATCCACACCGACAACAGAATAGTCGGAGAATTTACAACATCCAAGAAGCTACCACCGTCAATGATGTGGCCAGGAGTGTGCCACAAATTTATGCAGCCTTGGATAATAACCAAGCTGACCACCAAGCTTCAGTGGTGGAAATAGAAGGTATGATTTCCAACCATCTAGTGTATATTTTGATTGACCCTGGTTCAAATTTGAGTTATATATCCCCTAAGGTTATTGATAAGTGTAAACTACAGCCACGAAAACTTACCAAGCCATGGTTGGTACAGTTAGCCACTGGCACCAAAAGAAGGGTAGCAGAGGTCATACCAACCTGCTATGTAATGTTGGGTGAATTTCCCACCCAAGCAACCCTTAACATATTACCCCTGGGATCGTATGATCTGTTGATTGGTATGGACTGGCTAGCCGCCCATAAAGCCAGGTTGGACTGTTACCATAAAACCTTAGAATGTGTAAGTAAAGAAGGAAAAAGGATAACCTTTCAAGGGATCTAAAAACCTGTCTCGGTGAGACAGATATCAGCTCTGCAAATGAGAAAGTATTGCCGAAAAGGATGTCCCCTATATGCAATACAGGTGTTGAAAACTATTGAAGATGACAAACCAAGCCTCGAAGACCACCCTACTTTGGGAGAATACAGAGATGTGTTTCCGAAAGAGGTAGCGGGTCTACCTCCGAGAAGAGACATAGACTTATCGATAGAACTTGCACCGGGAGCGGTGCCAGTGTTTAGGACACCCTATCGGATGAGCACACCTGAACTAGTTGAACTCAAATTGCAATTGAGAGAAATGATGGATAAGGGCTATATCTGGCCCAGCACGTCTCCATGGGGAGCACCAGTTCTATTTGTGAAAAAGAAGGACGGTACCCTTAGACTGTGTATAGATTATAGACAACTCAATAAGGTAACCATAAAGAACAAGTACCCCTTGCCCAAGATAAATGACCTGTTCGATCAATTGGGGGGTGTGTCTATTTTCTCAAAGATTGACTTGAGGTCGGGATACCATCAAGTCCGAATTAAGGGTGAAGACATCCATAAGACTGCCTTCCGATGAGGTATGGTCACTATGAGTTTGTGGTAGTGCCATTTGGGTTAACCAATGCCCCTGCCACTTTCATGTGCTTGATGAACAATGTACTCAACAAATTTCTAGACAAATTTGTGTTGGTTTTTATTGACAATATATTAATTTACTCCAAGAATACAGAAGAGCATCTTAGGCTTGTGCTACAAGTGCTAAGAGAACATCAACTCTATGCCAAATTCAACAAATGTGAATTCTTCCAGAAGCAAATACATTACTTAGGCCATGTTGTATCCGAAGAAGGAGTAGCGGTAGACCCTGACAAAATCAGGTCTATCATGGAATGGCCTACCCCAAAGGATGTTTCGGATATCAGATCCTTTATGGGATTAGCAGGATACTATAGGAGATTTATAAAAGGATTCTCCAAGATTGGTTGTCCAATCACTACCCTCCAGAAGAAGGGGATAAAATTCATGTGGACACAGAAATGTGAAGAAAGATTTCAAACCCTGAAACATCTACTGACCCACGCACCCGTGTTGAAGATCGCCGATCCCGAAGCCGACTTCCTCGTGTGCACAGATGCCTGTAAGGAAGGGCTCGGAGGAGTCCTCATGCAAGGAGGAAGTGTGGTCTGCTATGAATCCCGAAAATTGAATGAGCACGAAGTCAACTATGTGACCCATGATCTAGAGTTGGTTGCCATAGTGCATGCCTTGAAACTGTGGAGGCATTACCTCCTGGGAAGAAAATTTGTACTTATGACAGATCACTGTGGATTGCAATATCTGTTTGACTAACCGAAGCTCAATGCCAGACAACCTAGGTGGATGGCCCTCCTTAGCGAGTTTGCTTTCGAAATCAAACACATTAAAGGAAAAGAAAATAGGGTGGCGGATGCCCTTAGCAAAAGCATGAAAACAATTCACCTGACACGGTGAGCACCTGCGAGACAGATGTCAAAGAAAGGGTCAGAAATGCACAAGAGACAAACACATTCTTCCATACCGTGACCTCGTACCTGCAGCAAGAACCCATAGGGATAAAGTATGGAGGCTACCAGATGATGGAAGGAGGTCTGTTCACTTACCGAAGCAGATTGTATGTCCCAAATTGTGACGACTTGAAGAGGCTCATACTGGATGAACTACATAAATTACCCTATTCTGGTCATCCAGGATACCAGAAAATGATCATGGCCACTAAGAAACAATTCTATTGGCCTGGATTGAAGAAAGACATAGCTGAGTACCTAGCCAAATGCATAGAATGCCAACAGGTAAAAGTAGAACACCGACACCTAACAGGATTATTACAACCTCTACCAATCCCGGAATGGAAATGGGAAACCATCTCCATGGATTTCATCACCGGATTACCAACCTTGACCAAACAGAATGACGCCATCATGGTAGTGGTGGATAAATTGAGCAAGTCTACTCACTTTATCCCCGTCAAGTCAACTTGCAAGGCAATAGACATCACTCAGGTATTCATGAAGGAGATATTCAGACTGCATGGTATGCTGAAAGAGATCGTGTCTGACAAAGACAGGAAATTTACTTCCAACTTTTGGAAGTCACTGATGGATGGTTTAGAGACCAAGTTGTTGTTTAACACTGCCTATCACCCTCAAACCGACGGACAGACAAAAAGAGTGAACCAAATACTAGAAGACATGTTAAGAATGCATGTAATGCATCAACCCAAGAAGTGGGAAGACTACCTGCCACTGGTGGAATTCGCTTACAACAACGACTACCAAGAATCCTTAAGGATGAGTCTGTTTGAAGTCCTTTATGGTAGACTGTTCAACACTCCTGTTAGTTGGAGTAATCCCGTAAACATAATTTCTTTTGGACCCAACATTTTGAAAGAAATGGAACAACAAGTGACTCAGATAAAACAAAACCTGAAGGTCGCACAAAATCGACAGAAAAGTTATGCTGACCAAAAGAGAACTCCAAGAGAGTTCAAGATGGGAGACCATGTATATCTCAGAGTTAGGCCCAGGAAGAGTTCTCTGAAAATGGGAGCTTGTGCCAAGTTGGCACCTCGGTATTGTGGACCCTTTAAGGTTCTAGATAGAGTGGGACCTGTAGCCTATAGGCTAGCACTTCCTCCCACAGTAAAAGCACATAATGTTTTCCATGTTTCAATATTGAAGAAATATGTACATGATTATAATCATATAATTGACTGGTCTGTGATCCAGGTGGATCCAGAGGGAGAATTCCTACCAGAACGTCAATGCATACTGGACAGAAAGGAAACCCTGCTTCGGAACCGAACCATTGCATAGGTCAAGGTGCAGTGGAGACATTTTGGCCTAGATGAGGCCACATGGGAAATGGAGGATGCCATGAAACAGGCATATCCGATTTTGTTTACCTCGGTACATACATGTCATTTTGATAGATAGAACATCGAGGACGATGTTCCTTTAAGGGGGAGGGAATTGTAACACCCTGTTTCCCCCAGTCTGTAAAAATAATTATGCTGGCCAAGAACTGTGGCAAACTCAAATATGTGAATGTGTGATTTTGAATGGACCTTAGTAAAAAGGTCCATGAATGTAAATAATGTTATGAATATATATATATATATAACTGCTGAGAGGGGGATGTGCTGACAAAGAGACCACGATGGCTGAAGAAAGGTGGTGGAAGGCACCTGGAATGGTGGTGTTAACTTCCACCGAACCAAACCGTATTTGGTCTTCACTGGCCCGGAGAACCAAGAGTGGCTCGCTGGCCCCGAAATGAACTACTCACCAGGATGGTCGGTGAAGAGGCTCCTCATGAGTTAATGATGGATGGGGGTGAACCGCCCATCCGTGGAGGCCTTAGACCTGACCACCGCGGGGGAATTCGTGCCACACGCAACCTTGTCGGGAAAGAAAAGGCAGGTAAAAGGTGTGGGAGGGGGACGCGAGGGAGGGATCGTCGGAAAAAGATCGAAAGAACTCTGGAACAAATCACAAAGTGAGTGATAGCAGAGAAGAAGGAGAGTAACCTTCATTCTTGGTCACTGAAGAACAGAGACAAAGAGTCTCAAGCATCGTGGTCTAGCTCGAGGGTGGCTAGTGGTAAATCCATTCAGAGTCGCTGAGCCTACGGTTGGGTGGAAACGAGCACCCCTCTCAGCAATTGCATCAAATCTGGTGTTTTTCTGATAAGTCTTTTATATCTTGTATCTTGAAATTTATATCCTGACTTGTATTCTCATAGTCTGTGAAATTATGAATGGTTTCAATATAAGAC
>ML787516.1:188217-213536 GCA_009831015.1 Picea engelmannii | reverse complement strand
AGCATTACTATTCTGGCAATGAAAGTTCTCTCAGAGTCTTATGATTTTTGGAAGGACAGGAAAAGAAAAAACAACTCTAGATCACAAGTATCAGATTTTTCCAAATTTGCGTAAGGTGAAAAAACAGGGGCGGCTCCAACAGAGACGATAGAAAAACAAAAGATAATCATGCAAACGGTTGAGGTTTTCATTTTGGTAATTTTTTGCCCCTAGGAGTTAGGAAATCACCAACCATCAATGTATTGGTGATCTGGTATAAGTATAATTTCAGGAGACTGAAATGGGGCTTTTTTCTGGGCGCATTGTAAAGAAGAATTTGAAGATATTTTTGAATTAATACAAATACAGATTGAAGATTCCAAATCTGGTAAGTTTGACTTATGTGCTTCTCTTTTGTTTCATATTTTTCACATATCTCTTTGATGAATGCTTAACTGCAATTTAGTACAACCTCTACTGTGGTGATTAATTATTCTTGCAATTTAATATTTTACAATTTTTCCTCTGTATCGGATATCAACAGGTACAAGACTTGTAAATGTTTTAGATTTCAATATCATATGCTTCATTAAGAGTTTTTCCTAACTATTTTCTTCTTCTGTCACAAAGTGAGATTCCTCTTTAATTGATGCCTCACCTTGTTCAACAGCTTTATGTTTTCTTTTCATTTCATGCATATTCCCTTTTCAAAATTTAACTCAAATACCGGAAACAGCCTTTAGTTTCGTCATACTATTAATTCAAGGTTTTGGAGTTCTTCTTACATATGTTGAAACAGAAATAACAAACCCTAAAACAAAACACAAGAATTTATCTTTCCAGTCTTTATCCCTCGTGACTGTACCAGTTACAAGACAACCCAATATCGAGCCTAGACTATCAGATCAAACGAGCATTGCATTAAATTTATTTAACACCATCTTATAGACAGCGAGTAACCGGGTTGAGTTAGAACGTTCATGGGAAACAATTGAAAGGGATATTAGTATCCAGGAAAACTAGGAAGCTAGATAGAGACAGTTAAGAAACCAGCCATAGCCCTTCTTCGTATGACCGACCTTTCTACCCTTAAATCTCTCTACCTTTCGGATGCCTTGACAGTATACTTTAGAGAATTAAAGTATAAAATCAGGAACAACAGAGGGCTACACATATCTTAGAGTATATGGAACCTCTAAATCTCCTCATATCATACCTAGATTCATTCCATATAATATCATGATTCAAGATATTGTTTATCAGACATACTTGCATGTATTTGCAACATCTCTAACAAAGAATAAGAAATATCCCTAGCAAACATTATCATTATACATCAGATCCTACAACATAAGAAATGCCAAATCAACTATAGCAAAAGGATAAATTATAGCACCCTATCACTTTGGAGAAGAAATATTCACAAGACCTGATCCTCTTGGCATATTTACAACCCATTGTTCAACATTGGGATATAATTGGCCATAGAAACACGAGACTTGGACAGAGGAGAAGATTTATAGAAGAGGTAGGTCATTTGGGGAAGTTTTGTCAAATTTGAATAAGGTGCAAAAAGATAGCAACAAAGAAAAGAGAGGAAGGCTAATTAGGAAGCTAATGTAAAGCTAGTGAATGTTAGAAAATACATAGAATATCAATGAATGGAATCAAAGGCCAAATATACACATGAAATTGGAAGTAAGAAAATATAAGAGCAGAGGAGAGTTTCTTAGTAGACAGATGAAAGGATGATAAGCCAAAAGAATCGACTACGCCAGAGATAACTAATTTGCTAGAGATGCAATAAGTGATAGGAGACCACATTCCTTTCTAGGAATGATCTCATAATATACTTCATAAGTGTGGAACAAGTGGCTATCCTTGACTCGTTTATTTTTTATAAGAAAATAAGATTGGTTGTGAGGCAAACTCGTGAAAAAATGAATATTTCCCAAGACGAAAAAGTAATTGTAACAACAAAAATCCTTGTTATTAAAGGGACATATTCAAATCCAATAGAAACAACCTCAACAAGAGTTATGAGGCAAGAAAGAAGTTAGTTTGTGAGGAAAACTCATAAAAAACTGAAGATTTCCCAAGATGACGAAGTAATTGTAACAATAGAAATCCTTGTTATTAAAGGGACATATCCAAATCTAGTAGCAATAGCTTCAACATGAGTTTCTTACTTTCTTTCAGATGGAGCATCAATTGGAGTATTACAAAGTTGAGATAGCTAGCTTGAATGAGATCAACACATGTTCTCTAGAAGTATAGGATGAACTAAACATAGATCAGAGACTCTTATTTAATAGATTGCAAGACTTACAGGATTGGTCTTCACAACTTCTCATTTTTTCCAATAAAGTAAAGGTGAAGAAGGAAGAACAAGAGAGAACTCAAATTAGCTTTGATAAACTAAGAAAATGGTAAGAAGAGGAAAATGAAGCTCCCAAATATCTACCTAGAATGAACAAGAAAGAGATTGATTGTACTCTGTTGGCATTGGCAAACTGGAAGTCAACTTGCATAAAGTTGGAGAATAAGATTGAAGGAACTTTTAGCAAGTGCCATCACCTATTCGAAGCAGCTAAGGGAGTGATTTAGAGATGCCATCTTCCTTCTCTAGGTGAATCAACCTCCTTTGCAGTCTCTCACAATCTCCTCTTTCAGTCACAATACTCTCTCTCATTCATCATACACAACAATAATACAATTCACTATTAAAAATACGGTTGGATTCTAGGGGAAAAAAATACTGACATAACCTCTACTATCAAATATGTGACCTAATAATGAACAATGTAGATTGAGTAAGAAATTACAATATATATGATCTCGCGGCATCCAAAATCTCTAATCCATTGATTTGGATTAGGTTACAACCTTAATTCCTTAACTAGAATTATAAAACCATGGGCCGAAAAACTGTGTGCCAAAACGGATGCAAAAAACCACCAAATTGTTTTTGCTCGGATGGTGCCCCTAAACCTCTAGCCAGGGGGGGTTTCCACCCCCCACTATGTCGGGTGCATTGTAACAACACATGGGGCTAATCATGCAAAGAATATAACACAAACCCTCGTCGGGGATTGAGATCCAAACACAACTGAAACAAGGCCTCTGAATCAAGGAGATAATAAAGCTCCACAACCAACAAGAGATACACGAGGGAAGTAGTTACTATTGAAGAAATCTGTAAATGTAACCTTGCATAAGGAGAATGGGGCTTTTGCTTGTGCAATTTTGTAAACTTCTTTAGAGCATTAATAAGGAGAAGCCATTGTTGGCCAAGTTGTTGAGGGATAAAATATGATTATGATGTTGTAATTTATATGAAATTCTCTATGTTGCTTGCTACTATTAGAATTGTTATGAGGATGCTTCTTAATGTCTAGACTTTTCTCTAACTTATGATGCAATATTATTTCTATTTTTCTCTCAACTTTTTGACTATAGCATATAAATATGGAACTATAGCCATTTGTTTAATTATAGAATATTCTTAATTAATAATTGGTTAGTTGTATTTTTGCATCATTTGCTCAATAACTGTTTGGTAAAAGTAATTGTAGAAGTGCGACGGGTTATGTGTTCAAAACTTTCATTGTTAGTTCATAGCTAGGCATTTAGAATATATTTTCATTTTCATATAAAATTATTTTGCATTTTTCATATTAGATTAGAAATTAGAAGGTGAAATGGGTCACAATCAGAAAATCCAAACTAGTGAAGGTTGGCAGGCCAAAATCTGTATGGGTTCCCTATTTCAAACAATGTGAGGTTTAATTAGAACCTTTCATTGGGAGAAACCATGTTGTTGGAAAAAGAGGCATTTTGCCTTGTCAACATGATCCAGATGGATGTCGGTGGCCTCCCACCTATTCCAACTCGTTCATTTTGGCAGTTTTCTAGGTTGGCAATTTTTTCCTAGTTTTCGAGTCCTTGACTTCTGGGGCTGTTTTGAGACCCTAAACAACGTTTTTAGGGCTCCCCACAATTAGACGAAAACATGTGTATTCCTCGAATAGACCTTTCCAACGGGCTATCGTGCACCTAAAATTGAGATCGTATGCAAAAGTTGAGACCCTTGGAAGTTGATGTACTAGCTTACCCCAACGAGGCCCGCATGAATTTTGGCGCTTCATCTCCTAGGGTTAGGTTTTTGGATGTCTAGTGTTTTGGAATTCATGCTTATTGTAAAAAGGCCTTCAAAGCCTCATTATAATCATTTTCTAGTGAATGAGCGTAATCGTCACATCTCTTCTCAGAGATAAGCCGCCACCATTGCAACAAGCTTGTTTTCCGCTGCATTTTACAGTTTCACTTTATTTCCTTATTGAATAGAAACCAATTTTATTGTATCTCTGTTATTTTGTCTTAAACATCTTTTAATAATCTGGACTCATTTCTCATAAAATATGGATCAGTAGTATCAGAGCGGTCTTCTCCTTGTCGTTCTTAATGCATGTCCCCAACGAGGTCAGGGTACAAAGAATTGGGTCTCGAGCTTGTTTCTCTTGAGGAAAAAATCTCTCGCATACCCAAGCGACCTCTCATGGCGGAAGAAAAGAAAGACAACGGGATAAGAGATCCTATCAAAATGTTGCTTGAGGAAGCCCTCACGCAACAAAGGAACAAGATGATGGATAGTTTTGTGCAAATCCTTTGACGACTGCTGACAGACAATGCATCTTCCTCGAGTGGAGGCACCGCCCCCCGTCAAGGTACAAATCAACTTTGATATTCCTATATTTGAAGGTCAGATAGACGCAAATGTTGTAGAGAAATGGTTGAATCTACTAGAAGGGTATTTTTATGTCCATAACTTTTCGAATAGAGAAAATATTACTTTTGTGTTCCTCAAAGTCATTCCCCATGTCAAAGATTGGTGGGAAACTTTCTGTGAGCAAAAGGAAACAAAGGAACCCTCATTATTTATAGTCGCGACCACCTGGGAATCCTTTAGGGATGTTATTAAGGAACAATACCACCCTGTCGGAAATTATGACGACTTGTATACAAAATGGACCACACTGCGGCAAGAAAGAGACCAAGCAGTGCCAGAGTTCACAAATATCTTCCATACCTTGCGCACCAAGCTGGGTATCAAAGATTCGAAGCGACATCTAGTGCTCAAATATCGTGGTGCTCTGCATTGATACATCCAGACCGAAATTGAATTCCTGGACCTCTCGTCCTTAGGCATGGCCTATCGATATGCCGTCAAAATCAAGCAGAAGCTCAAACAAAAGACATGTAAATTTGGGCCTGGGAACCCCTCACAGCAAAAGAGAGGAAAGGGTGGCCCCAACCTACAGAACAAAGGACAGAGAAAAGATGGACAATATCAGGAGAACCAGGCCAATCCGCAAGCAAAGAAGGACACCAGAAAGACAAAGAAAGATATTGGGAAGTGGTGTGACTTCCATAAGAGCCATTGGCATAACACTATTGATTGTCACTCAAAGTAGTCGTTGGTGGCCAAAGTAAAAGCCTTTGAATCAGATGTGAGTTCTGACTTTGAGTCAGAACTAGAAAGGGGGAGACAGATCATTGACACGGAACCCAGTTCCATTGTTGCTACCACCAAGCTCTACCCTGGTGAACCAGACGAGCCAGAAGAAGGCGAGTATCTTTTCCATTCACAGATGTGGGTAAAAGGCACCTCGCTGCACTTCATCGTTGATAATGGTATCCAGAAGAACCTCATCTTTGCATAGGTCATCAAGTGGTTGGCCCTGCTGACAACGCTGCACCCGCAACCCTACACCATTGGATGGCTCCGCCAAGGAAGCGATCTCTACATCAGCCAACAGTGTTGAATGTCATACAACATCAAGCCCTTCAAAGACAAGGTATTGTGTGATGTTTCTCCTCTCGTAATGTTCTTTTGGACCAACCTTATTTATGGAAATATCATGTTGTATATGAGTCTAGGCCTCGTAGTGTTATTATTACTTTGAACATGAAATTGTACAGGATACCCGAGGCAGTCCCACCTAGTGTTATTTACTTGATCTCTTCCAAGCAATGCAGGAAGGTAATCTCTCAGACTGAGAAATTTGTCTTCTTCGTGATTCGCTCTCAGAGTGAGCGAAAGATCACAGCCACATCCAAGGCCTCTATGATTGATCTCTCAACACAACAGAAGCAAGTGGATAAGGTCATGGAAGAATACTCAGATATATTCTCCTCTCCTACCAAGGTACCTCTGCACTACCAGGTCAAGCATCCCATCAATATGACTCCCGGTGCACCACTACGCAATGGGCCATTCTACCACTTCTCTTTGTTAGAAAACGAGGAGATCAAGAGGTAGACCCAAGAACTTCTCCACAAGGGGCACATCCATCCCAACTCGTCGCCTTATGGGAGCCCAATCGTGTTGGTGCAAAATAAAGACAGGACCTGGTGACTCTGCATTGATTACTAGGCCCTGAATAAAATCACATTCTGGAACCGGTACTCGATTCCCCAAATCGACAACCTCCTTGATCAGCTCACGGGGGCCAAATACTTCATTAAGATTGATCTGAAATCTGGATACCACCGGGTCCCAATAGAAAAGACAGATGTATGGAAGACCGCCTTCAATTCAAAAGCAGGTCTTTTTGAATGGTTGGTCATGCTTTGGTTTAAAAAATGCACCAACAACTTTTATGAGGATGATGGACGATATCCTGCGACCTTTCACCAATACTTTTGTAGTGGTGTATCTGGATGAAATCCTCATCTACATCAAGACTTGGGCGAAACACTTGCAACATATTCAACAAGTTTTTCACACCCTGGGGCAACACAAGCTATATGAAAATTTGGAAAAATGCTCCTTCAGCATGGATAGGGTCCATTACTTAGGCTACATTGTTGATCAACATGGTGTGCATGTGGATCCAGCCAAGATCTAGGTCAGCCATGATTGTCCAACCCCAACCACACTCCCTGAGCTTTGGAGCTTCTTGGGCCTCGCCAATTTCTATCGCAAGTTCATGTTGGGATTCTCTCATATCACATGGGCCGTCAGCCAAGTAACCCAGGGTGGTTGTAAGGAAAAATTTGCATGGGGCCTATCCCAACAACAAGCCTTCGATGATTTGAAGCAGCGCTTGTGGTCATCCCCAATACTTTCATTATTGGACCTGCAACATCCCTTTGAGATCGAGACAGATGCTTCATAATATGTCGTGGTCATTGTTCTCACTCAACACAGCCACCCCGTGGCATATCATAGTGAGACACTATCAGACGTTGTCTGTAAGTACCCTACTTACGAAAAAGAAATGTACTCCATTGTGCAAGCATGCCGCCAGTGGAGACATTACATTCTTGGGAAGGAGGCAGTCATCCACACTGATCATAAGACACTATAGTTCATGTAGACCCAAGGAAAATTGCAGAATGACCGCCATCAGAAGTGGTCCACATACTTACATCAGTTCCACCTCAACATCAAGTATAAAACCGGAAGTAACCACCGAGTTGTTGATTTCCTCAGCCAACCTCCAGTCGAAGCACTCACCATGGTGCTAGACTCTTGTGTCCACGAGAGCTTTGGATGACCCCACCTCTATGAGACAGGCCCTGAATTATCCATCACCTACCAATTTTTGGGCGCAAACTCAGTGGTCATTAATTTCCATCTTCAGGATGGGTTGTTGTGCCATCTGGGCCATCTCTATGTTCCATTAAGCGAACACGCGACGCTGATTTGGGAAGCTCACTACAGTCGGGTGGCATGACACTTTGGCGTCAAAAAGGCAGTGGTAGTGCTGCATAAACATTTCTACTGGCCGAAACTTCGACAGGATGTTAGCAAGTATATCAGGTCCTGCACCGCCTGCGCTATTGCCAAACTGACCACTAAGAAATAGGGTGTGTACACCCCTCTTCCTACTCCTGACAGGCCATGGGAATCCATCTCAATGGAATACATGTCGAGCCTTTTGTCCACCAAGAGGGGAAATGACTATGTTTTTTTGGTTGTTGATTGCTTTTCCAAGATGGCGATTATGGCCCCCTACAAGAAGAGCATCACAACAGAGGCCACTACCAAGCTCTTCTTTGAACGAGTATGGGTACATTTTGGGATCCCACAAACCATTGTCTTAGATTGGGACAATTGGTTCCTCAACACATTCTGGTTGAGCCTCTGGTCACTGCTGAATACCAAGATCACCAAATCCATTGCTTTCCACCCCCAGACAGATGGCCAAACTGAGGTCGTCAATCAGATGATTGTGCATATCCTACGCATGTACAATTCCAAGAACCCCCGCACATGGGATGAGAGTCTTCCCTATGTCCATCATAACTACAACCGAGCCCTTCATATCTCAATTGGTCACAACCCCTTTCAGGTGGGGTTGGGATTCCAACCATTGGGCCCCATGGATGTTGCACTACCCTTGGCGACCACCTCGACCGAATTGTCCCCTGCTCCACCTGAATTTGACAAAGCCACCCGGTTCATTGAGAGGATCCATCACATCTGCCAACATGCTCAATATATTTTATAGAAGTCCAATGCCAAGTACAAGCAGTGCCATGATCAACACCAGGTGCCACATAAGTTTCAGGTGGGCAACAAAGTGTGGTTACACTTGCAGAAAGAATGCCTTATAGGGCCCCATCGGAAGATTCACCCACTATGATCTGGGTCGTACACCATCACCAAGGTTGTGGGTGACAATGCTTTTGAGCTCAACATTCCCCCTTTCCTTGGCCTGCACCCGGTATTCAATGTGGCTCTCCTTCGACCATATTTCCCACCATTATTGGACACCTCAGATATAGCAAAGCAGTTGACACCAACATAGCTAAACCCTGAATGCATGCAACAGGAATCCAGTGATCATATTGTGGACACATAGGTCAAGGGAACTAGACAACAAAGCATCCAACTTTATCAAGTTGTCAAAGCAGGGCAACTCTTTCACCAAGGCAAGTGGCTCACCCAGGGCCAAATTCAACAAAACTTTCCTCATTTGATGGGGGAACTCAACGCAATGGATACCATTTCTTCCTAAGGAGGGAGGATTGATCCATATGGATGTCGGTAGACTCCAACCTATTCCAACTAGTTCATTTTGGAAGTTTCCCAGTTTGTAAGTTTTTCCCTAGTTTTCGAGTCCCTGACTTCTGGGGCTGTTTTGAGGCCCTAAACAACATTTTTAGGGCTCGCCACAATCATATTGTAGACAAAGTCAAAGTTTGAAAGAAACATGTGTACTCCTCGGATAGACATTTCCAACGGGCTATCGTGCGCCTAAAACAGAGATCGTATGCAAAATTTACGACCCCGGGAAGTTGATGTACTAGCTTACCCCAACGGGGCCCACATGACTTTTGGTGCTTCATCTCCTAGTGTTAGGTTTTTGGATGTCTAGGGTTTTGGCATTCATGCTTTTGTAAAAAGGCCTTCATATCCTCATTGTATTCATCTTCTGGCGAATGAGTGCAGTCGTCACATCTCTTCTCAGAGATAAGCCGCCACCATTCCAACAAGCTTATTTTCCGCTACATTTTACAGTTTCAATTTATTTCCTTATTGAATAGAAACTAATTTTATTGTATCTTTGTTATTATGTGTTAAACATCTTTTAATAATTTGTATTCATTTCATTATGCTCATAAAATCTGGATCACAATAGTTCCTTAATGAATAATCACTTGATGAATGGGTTAGAGATACCACTCACCAGGATGGGAGAAGGGGTAGTGTGTAGAGTGGTCCCTTGGGTAGTTTGCTCCATTACAGATAATGGAAAGGATCTACTTGTTTGATGACAATTTTGAATACTGGAACAATGTGGGGTTTGTGAAATTAATTAATAGCCACTTATTGAAACTTAGATGATTCACATCGGGTGGGCAGTGCGATATGCTAACTTTTCGGGACATTGATCCATGTGAAGTCTTGTGTGGTACTACTATGGATAAGGGGTGTGAAACTTGTTGATCGGGAGTGCATGATTGCCACTATATAGAAGAAAACTTGTGCATGAATATGTTACTTGAGCATGGATTAGATGTTGATATGTGGGCTGATTGAGAGCACAATATCAACCACATTGAGTTATTGTTGTTAAGGATACCATTAACACTTTTTTATTGGTTGTTTTGTTGCGTTGATTCCAATCGTGCCTACTATCGTGCATTACAAATTGCACATACTAGATCTATTGTCTAGCCCATAAAGTGGATAACTTTTTGATTGGATCTATTATGGTATTGTTACTGCCTTAAGAGTTTATATAAGAATGTTGGAAATGTGATGATCTTGTTGACTACTGGAAGAAGACTAGATGGATTGATTTCAATAAGTACAATAGAGGAATGGAGTCTGAAGTGCATCCTCATTTGGAAAGTAAACAAGTCCACTGAGGTGCCTAGCTGGGACCCCTTTCTCAAGACAATGATGTAAATCATAGCACTCAGGGATACTAGAAGCGGTTGATCCAAATGGATTTCAGTGTCCTCCCACCTATTCCAACTGGTTCATTTTGGCAGTTTTCCAGTTTGGCAGTTTTTTTTCCTAGTTTTTGGGTCCCTGACTTGCGGGGTTGTTTTGAGGCCCTAAACAGTGTTTTTAGGGCTCGCCACAGTCGAAAATGCCCTTTGATTGATCATGGCGAAATGTGTAGTCCTGGGATAGAACTTTCCAATGGGATATCGTGCGCCTAAAACGGAGATTGTATGCAAAAGTTACGACCTCGGGAAGTTGGTGTACTAACTTACCCAAATGGGGGCCACGTGACTTTTGGCGCTTCATATCCTAGGGTTAGGTTTTTGGATGTCTAGGGTTTTTGACATTCCTGTTTATTGTAAAAATGCCTTCAGAGCCTCATTGTAATCATCTTCTTGCGAATGAGCGCAACCATCACATCTCTTCTCAGAGATAAGCCACCACCATTCCAACAAGCTTGTTTTCCACTGCATTTTACAGTTTCAGCTTATTTCCTTATTCAATAGAAAACCAGTTTTACTGTATCTCGGTTACTCTGTGTTAAGCATCTTTTAATAATCTGTATTCATTTTGTTCTGCTCATAAAATCTGGATCAACAGTGGAGTGATGACTATTGGATCTATGATTGTGATTGTATTTCAATGGCGTTGCACATGAAGAACAGATCGAGGTGAGATCTGTTGGCTTGAAACAATTTTCTTTTAAAGAAAATCACTGCAGTGTGTGAGAAAGAGCCTCAATAGTTGTCACCGTGTTCTCTAAATAATGAGTTGCAGATGGAGGAAGGATCAACGTTGTAGTTGCAATTGACAAGGGATTGCATGGGCCAAGGTAGGCACCTTGTAGATTCGTTTGTATGAGATTATAGTTGATATAAAAGAGTGCAAAAAGATGTGGAGAAGTGGTGTCTATAATATTCAACACGCACATGAGCTACTAGAGTGCGACGAAGGAAAATCCTTGAACTAATTCAATGAAATATTTGAGTCAGTGAAGGGGCGACCTTCACTGGTTTTGTCGCTAAGAAGTATGTGGTTTAAGGCAATATTCTTGGAGAAAATATAGGGCTAAAATATTCTTATGCTTTTGACGGAATCATATGAGACATGATTTCTTAATCTTTGAAAGAACTATTTTGATGTTTATGAGTTAGTTGGTTTTTGCAAGAGTGTTTTGTTACAGAAACATTAAGCATCAGACAGTAAGATAATCATTGATCCATTTCCTTTTCATCATGTCCATTAGATAATAAATAGTGTGCATCCAACATAGATGATGGATGCACCAGAAAGTGATTGTGATTCGAATGATTTTTGACACGAAATGAGAGTGGAGATATAATAAAGAAATGTACAGAGATATCTCATATATCCAATAATATAACATAAATATATTAGAGATGCAACCATAAACACAGAGATACAATAATACACAATTTCTATCAATGAGCGAAATGTACAAAACTGTAGAAATACAGAGTGAAAGACTCGCTAGAATAGTGGCAGCCTATCTCTGAGAAGAGATGTGATGACTACTCACATTTGAAAGAAGAACATTACAATGAGGCTCTAAAGGCCTTTTTAACATAAATAAAATCCAAAACCCTAACCCCGGAAGATGAAAAGCCAACAGTTTTGTGGACTCCGTTTTGAGTAGTTTGGTGTATCAACTTCCTGTGGGCGTAACTTTGGCATATGATCTTTGTTTGGGGTGCACGATAGCTCGTTGGAAAGGTATCATCGAGGAGATTCATTTTGGGGGCTCAATAAAAAGCCTTTAGATATCATTGAGTTGATAGATCCCAACAAAAACTTCATTTAGGCCCTCAAAATGGCCCCAGAAGTATAGGGACCGAAAAACTGCTAAAAACAGTAAGTTGCTATAATATTGTTTTGAGCCAGTTGGAAAAGGTAGGTGGCCACCGATATCCACCTGGATCAATCCTCTCTCTTTAGGAAGCAATGGTCTCCATTGCATTGAGTTCCTGGGGAAGAGGGAAAAGCGTTTTTTGAATCTGCATCTTGATGAGCTGCTTGCCTTACTGGAGAAGTTGCGCTGCTTAACTTGTTGAAGGCTGTCACGAACCTGTGGCTGGAAGGGTTGGAAATTTTTAACTAGTCTGGCTACATAAGATGACTACATGTAGAAGGAATCCTTGCGCTTTGATTCAATCTTGTTGATCCACTTCTGCTCGACAAAAGGTGCTTAGACTGAGGCTGCAGTGGTTGTGGTGTTCTTCTGTTCACCTTTTGAACAGATTTTGAAGAAGCTGAATTTTGTAGTATGAGATACTACCTTGCGACACTGTTTAGGTGGTAGAGTAGTTGGAACTACCTCTGGTGTCCTATAGAGATGACCCTCCAAAGTAATAATGACACTATGGGGTCAAGACTCATAAATAGCATGGCACTTCCACATATATGGTTGGCCCAAGAGAATATCATAGGCATCCAGCAGGGCAACATCACATAATACCTCATCCTTGAAGGGATGGATGTCGTATGACAATCAACACTGATGGCTGACATGAAGATATTTTCCCTAGCGAAACCACCTAATGTTGTATGGCTATGGGTGTGGTGTTGTCGACAATCCCAACTGTTTGGCGACCTTTGCTGAGATGAGGTTCTTTTGGCTTCCGCTATCAACAATAAAATGCAGCGGGGTCCCCTTCACCCACATCTGTGAATGAAAAAGATGCTCCCCCTCCTCAGGATATGTTGGTTCTTCTTGTTGAATTGTTGTGGTCACGACAATAACAATGGGGTCTGCGTCGATGATCTGTCTTTTTCCATTATTTTCTTAATCTGATTTTGAATCGGGGTTCGGCTCCTTGTCTTTGATCTTGACCACCAATGGTTGTTTTGAGCGACATTCATCGTTGTTGTGCCTGGGGATTTTGTGGAAATCACACCACTTTCTAGTGTCCTTCTTCGTCTTCCCGTGACCTTTCTTTTCCTGTGGCTTAGACGGGTTTTCTGAAGGCTATTTGTTAGGGACGTCTTTATCATGCTTTGGTTGTTGCAGATTTGTAGATCCGAACTCCCGTTTTTTCTGGTGCTTAAATTTCTTCTCGATTTTAAAAACATATCGATAAGTATCACCCAGTGATGAGATGTCCAGAAATTACATTTCAGTTTGGATGTATCTATGTAGAGCCCCACAATATTTCAGAACCAAATGTTGCTCGGAGTCTTTGATACCCAACTTGGTGCGCAAGGTATGGAAGGTATTGGTGAACTTTGACACTGCTTGGCCCCTCTCTTGACACAACGTGGTCCATATCATGTATTGGTCTTCATAGTTTCCAATAGGGTAATATTGTTCCTTGACCGCATCCACACAAAAATCCCAAGTGGGCTCAACCCCATATATTCCAGACTCCTCTGTGGAGCTTTGCTCCCAATAATTTTCCCACCAATGTTTGACATGGGGGAGAGCCATAAGGAGTGTGAAGGTTGTTGAAATGTACACTTGACACTGAGAGGGGGGGGGTGAATCAATGTCTGGAACTTTTGGCCACTTTTCACACTTTCATAGATTAACTGAATAAAATATGCAGTTCAATTGATTATTCATAAACATCTAAAACACAAATTGTATGAAGTAGATATACTATCTTTCTTTTATTTATTTAACTTGTATGAATACATATAAAATCAATCATTTAATATCTTCGACTTCAACTGAATATGAGAGATCCAAATCTCTGATACAAGACCCAACTTGTAGTTCTAGATCCAACTGAGAAATGAGGAATCCAACCCTCATAACAAGACCCAACTTGTTGATCTCAGATCCAACTGAGATGTGAGGAATGCAATCCTCATAACAAGACTCAACTTGTAAACATGCACCAACCTGATAGAATGAACTTCCATTCAATCCATGATATATACATATATATTTAATCCACCAAGACATCCTTTAGATTCACCACCACTTCTGGTTTATATAGTATTTCAATAGGTATAGGATTCAACCATTGTGTCTTTTTGACATGAACCATTGTACCTCTTCATTAATTTTAACATAAATAATATTTTCCTTTTATTCATCAATTTATCGTGTAAGTTTCTCAATGATTCGATTTTTGTCCTCATGAGTTGATCACATATAAGGATCGACTCATTATATCGTTCACATGCTTCTGTTGTGTCCTTAGTTCGCCAACAAATCATATTCAAGCTTTTACCGACTCTCTGTATTGTTATGGTGTTAACCTATGTTGAATTAGTCTACAGACCTTAAGTTGTTTACATAAATTAATTATGTATGAGGTTCTTCCTTCAACCCAATGTTTAAATGATCGTGGGCTCGTAACCTCAGGTTTGTTCTTCATTTGTGTTTCCTCTTTAAGCTCCTTATCTTATTATATGAATGTCACTGGAAACACGTCTTTCATGCTTCAGATTTCTTCCCCCTTTTTTTTTAGCCCCCATATGTCTAGTGCTGGGACCATGTTCTCTAGGCTTCAGTGCTCTAGAACTTTTCTTCTCTTCACCAAATTCTTGTTATCACCGAAGCAATATCTTCCGGAGTGTTACATCTTGAGCAACTTCAATTCATGTTTTTTTAATCCTCATCGTTGATCACGATTTCAGATCAATAGTCCGATCATTCTTTTAAAGGACTCATTTCTCACAATTTTCTTATCTGTATCCAATGGTTGAGATTCAATCGTGAGATGGATGGTTGTCATTTCCTCCGATACTTCGTAGCTTCGAGAGTTTTGTTCTTTTATAACCTTCCAATTCTCCCGGACTAAATTTCGCCGAAGTGTGTATAGTTTATATGTTTTCCATGTAGCTACACCATTCAATGGTTCAGATCAAAAGCGCATTGCCTCTACCAAGTTAATATTCATGCACGTTACTTTGTGCTTTAGTATCTTGACCATGGATATTCCTCCTCAACGAATGGTCAGATCTTATTTTAGGGATCCGAGACTCTGAGATTCTAGGTAACTCGAACTTTGAAGTGGTTCAATCCCTCCAGAGTGTTTACCTACTGAATAGGACATAGAGTATTGATGACTGCTTGTTGTCGGTTAACACCTCATGCTTACTCTATTCTTCCACTATGTTTGATCAACGGTCGAGAATTCTCCCGAATTAGATCAACGATTAACATTACTTCATGACTCCGGCCTTCGACAATTAGCTGATAACAGATGCTTGGATATCCCTGAAGTTAGTAATCCCGGAGTGACATCACTATTGACATGGCATTGACTTAGTGGTTTCCACGTGTCACCTAGACTCGTGACTTTCGTATACCTAAAGTGCCAACTAGACCTTGACACTTGTCACCATCTAATTAGGCCACGTGTCCTGGATGACGTGTATCTCCTGAAGTGTCATATGCCGTTCTCCTTTGGATCATTACTCTATATCAAACTATCTATTTTTCACCTGAATTCTTGATCCAACGTCCCTCATTGACTTCGAGACTTTGGGGTTCCGACCTTCGGGTAAATTTACATGTTTCAGACTCCTTTTCGTCGAAGTGGTTAGCACCAAAGTTAACCACCATTGGACTCGCCTATCCTCATCCAACGGTCACCATGTATTTCCCATATCTGATGGCCCTCATTCACTTCGGGAATTCAGATTAATCCAAATTCTATTTTCACTGGAGTAGTCAGTGCCAGAGTTGATTGCTTCTACACAACCTTGATCTGACGACTATCACCTTAGATTCGACAACTTACTTTCACTTCAGAAATTCGGCTTCGGCTAAAATTCCTTCATGCAAATTTCCTTCAGTCAATATTATCTGAAGTGGTCAATGTTGGGTTGACCATGCGTACGTCATTTCCACGATCGACGGTCCATGACTCTTAGTAGTTGATCTGACGATCTAGATTTTAATCTAGATCTCATGATCTAAATCATTCCCAAATCTTCAACAGATGACAACGGTTCTCCTCTTCTTTACGCAAGTTTCCTCTATGATCTGACGCTCGGGTTTTGCATTCGAATTTTGGATGAACGACTCTCGTTTGCTTGATCCTTTATTGAGGTTTTCCTTATACAATAAGATTTTATACATGTTTTCTTTGTACACTTTTCCTCCTAAGCTTAACATTGCTACTCTTATTCTATGTGTGTATTCTTTGTAGAATCTCCCCGCTATCTCTCCTGAGCTTTAGGAACATAGGATCATTGTTGATCCTATCGTGATCAATATTGATCACAGATTGCTTCAGTCCCAAGGTGATCTTCCTCTACCCCAAGGTGATATTCCTTTTCCTCTGATTTACTATACATGTTTGACTCATGTTGCCATCAATGACAACACATAATCAATAATGCCAACAAAGGTGATCTTTTCCCCATCAGAAAAATTGTGAACAGAGAAATAACCTTCTAGTAGATTTAAACATTTTTCCAGGGCATCTGCATCTATCTGACCTTCAAATACGAGAATATCAAAATTGACTTGTACCTTGAAAGGAGAGGTGCTTCCAAAGTGGTTTCTTGATGAAGACGCGCATGTTGTTATTAGTAGGAGTTGAAGGATGTGGACAAAATTCTCCATCATTTCATCCCTCTGTCGTGTGAGAGCTTGCTCAAGCAACATATTAATATAATTGTCTTCTCTCTCTTTTTTATTTTCTTCCTCCATGGAGGGTTTCTTGGGATTGCGAGAGTGATTGTCCTGAAGAGAGACAAGCTCGAGACCTAACTTGCTATACTTGAACCTCGTCGGGGACATGCAATGAAAAAACGATCAAGAACAGCCTACTCTGATACCACTGATCCAGATTATTTTCGGCATAAAATGAGAGTGGAGATATAATAAAGAAATGTACAAAGATATCTCATATATCCAATAATATAACATAAATATATCAGAGATGCAACCATAAACATAGAGATGGCATACGATCTCCGTTTGGGATGCATGATAGCTCGTTGGAAAGGTATTGTCGAGGAGATTCATTTTGGGGGCTCGATCAAAGTCTTTGGCTATAATTGAGGTGCTCGATCCCAAAAAAACTTCATTTAGGCCCTCAAAATGGCCTTGAAAGTTTAGGAACCAAAAAACTGCTAAAAATAGTAAGTTGCTAGAAGATTATTTTGAGCCAGCTAGAATAGTTGGGTGGCCACCGATATCCACCTGGATCAGATTGACTCACTCCGTGGAAAAGAAAACGCTACCTACGATGCATGGAGGCTTTGGAAATGTATGATGGTGACCTCTTCAAAAGATAGTGTTTGAGGATAGGTGTTGATCACCTGTAATGTTCATAGAATTGTATATGAAAGAGTATATTGTTGTAAGACCTATTTAGACATGCATATCGTTGATTTCGTTGATTTGGTTAATCGCTTATATAAAGATTTGTTTACACTTGGAGCGGACTATCTCCCGAGTGAGGATACTAGAAGTGAGGCATCTATTGGTTGTTGACTGCGGATGAGGAAGAAAGGGAAAATATCGTTATGTGTCCTCAAGTCAGGTTTAAGGGGGGAATTGTTGGGTTGCCTAACCTTGACTTGGTTAACGATTTACAACATACAGTTTTGGGTTATGATGGTTTAACACAACTGATAGTATTTTATGTTTGGATCTAAAATGGTTCATTGTACTCTATTGTAAGATGTCGACTGGCCACTAGAAGCATAAGTGGCTAGGAATATATGAATAAAGATATATCTTGATAAAGTGGGGTTTTCCCACTATAAAAATTGATGTTCATCTTTGATTGGATCGTTCTTATTATTTATCTCTCCAATGGAGCTAACACAATTAACTTAGTGGCCCGACCTTTTTCTTTCTTTCTCCCCTCAATCTAGTTTCCATATGTATCTAGAGCTTCCTTTTTGGTGGTAGTGTGGTACCTCACTCTAACTCTTTTAGTACAACATCCACAAAAAATAAGCAATATTATAACGACAAAAATATATCAATTCAAACAATTATATTTCACATCCATGATATGCACATATTATGGTCATGATTGAAATTTGTTCTTCATTATTCTATTTAGAGCTCAAAGAAAACATAAGGCATTGTCACATTAAGAAACACATCAAATCTATAGGCATATTACAACTATTTATACAAGATAATTGTAATCAATGCATATCTTCTACACCAACTATAATGGATAAATAGTAAGTTAATCTTGTAGCAAACGACCCTTAGTTTTCGAAGAGTTTTTCTTTACATTTCTATCAAGATTTTTGTCGAATTGTTGGAATTACAAGTTTTAATCATTGAAATTGTAATATGGAGTTGTTCCAATGAGAATGGGGGTCTATGAATCCATCTGTAGTGTCATAATTTACAAAATTGTAGAATTTCATTGTCAAATCACGATTTTCAATTGCTGGATTTCATCAAATAACTTATCAGAGAGGGAAGTTTGCTCCAAGATTAGACAACTCCTAATGGACAATGTTTCTTCACAGTGACCAATAAACTACCCATCAACATGCCACTAAATGTTGTACATGATGGGATATATATTATCAGATCTGAAAGACTAATAAATGTTGTATATGATGGGAAATAAACATTGCATATGTTGGAATATATATTGTTGGATCTTAAGAACTAATATACGTTGTATATGTTGGGATATATATTGTTGGATCTAAAGGACTAATAAATTATGTATATGTATCCTAGCATTTCTAAAGACTAATGAATGTTTTTTTTTTTCCTCGAAAAAATTCGTAATTTTATTCATCAAAGAGAACCAAATTACATACACAGGTGCATGAAGCACTCCCCAAAGATGGGTAAAAGAGCAGAAAATAAATACAACAATAACTGAGTAAAACAAGCAACAAAAAGATAGGCCATAACTACACACCCAAGAAAGGACCTCAAAGTGCAGATCCATAGATCCACACTGCACGCCCAAAAGATGGACCTCAAAGCTCCAACCCGACCTCCAAAGAGTAGAATACCCAACAATCGCTGCACCAAACACTAGATCCCAAGTCCAGAGACTCAAAACCAGTCCACCAAAGCTCCAAAGGAGGCAGCCACCGATAGGAAGAAACCCTATCAGGTTCGAGAGGCAAAGAAACTCCCATCATGATAGTAACCAAAGTATATGTCGGTCCAACATACCAAGGGCTGCGCGATAAAACAAAGCACTAGAGCCAGCCCCTAACCGACGCAGGCATGGCGGGGAGCCCACAGGGGCAAAGCCACCAACAAAGAAAACAAGTATTCCAAGCCCATAGAAGGATTCACCGTCACTGAAAGATGCAGGGGCAAAACGAGCAGCCCCCGGGGGCATAGCCACCATAAGACCGGAGGCAAAGAAACCCCAATCGGCCAAAAGCTGCAGAAATGGAGCGTCAGTCTAGATCACCACCGAAGGAACACGCCGTCAGGGGGGAAGTAGAGTCGAGCGCCTGTGGAAGGGGAAGCGGTTAGGGAAACCCTAGCCGCCTCTCCGACGATATCACCCTTTGTCTTTTCGAAGAGATTTGCAGGGTTTAGCCGCTGAGAGCTCCAAAGTCCGAATAGGGACGCCTATTACTACTACACAGGTTTGTGAAAAAAAAAACTAATGAATGTTATATATGTATCCTAACATATAAAATGTTTATATATTCGAGCATATACAACATTCATTAGTCCTTTAAAGAAATGATATATCCTAGTTTCTTTTGCATTGGGTGCATAATCTTTGTCATTCTTGACATTTGGGACCTTCTCCCTCTTTAGATTAATACACAATTTTCAAAATGACATAAATCCAACATCATTAACTAATTTGTTAAACAAATCTTTACACTAACTATACTAGATTTATTAAAGTCTTTTCCATGTAATATATCATTATTTTCATTTTTTTTTTAAATAAATAAATTTCAAATTTAAAATGTTACTTACAAAATGTTAACATTAATTTTAAAACATCATCATTGATTAATTTGTTAAACAAGTCTTTACACTAACTATACTAGATTTATTGAAGAGTCTTTTCCATGTAATATATCTTTATTTTCATTTTTTTTTTTAAATAAATAAGTTTCAAATTTAAAATATTACTTACAAAATGTTAACATTAATATTAAAACATAAATTCTTTAATATTAAAACATCAATAGATGAATTCATAAATTCTTTTATGGAAATCCTGTATAACCCTCATTCATACTCATGTTCAACCCTTTGGAAACCATATTTGAAGAAGTGCACAAACATAGTTTTTTTTAAATCAAATATTGAACCAATTTTACTTGGATGGTTATTTCTGGCCAACTTTGGGAAGCCTACTTCTGACATAATAAGAATAAGAATAAAGAATGACTCTAATGACTTTGGAGTTTTTTTATTATCAAACACTGAGTCAATTTATTTTGGTTGGTTATCTCACCAACTTGGGAAGCCTACTTCTGACATCATAAGAATAAAGAATGACTCCAATGACTGGAATTTTTTTGATCAAATACTGAATCAATTTTTTTGGATGGTTATCTCTGACATAATACGAATAAAGAATGAGTCCAATCACTTTGGAGTTGAACCAGGACCTTCCTCAAATCAAGTTTATGGTCTTGGAGTCAAGTTACCTCGTTGATCACACAGACCGAGTCATGCAACATGAATATTTGAACTCTTCGGATATATTCTCAGCGAAGCAAATATAGATTGCGAGGGAGCCAGAATGGATAACGCTGTAAAATGGATTTTAGTTAGGCTTAGCGCGTGTATTGGGTAGTAAGGAGGAGGAGGGTATTTATGTGGAACGAAATCCCAAACATAGAAATATATGGCACTGTGAGGGACAGAATCCAAGACAGAAAGTGTGGTTGCTGTTGCAACTGTTGTTGTTGTGAACAACTAAGGAAAGGAGGGTGAGAAAGGGATGATGAATCTGATGGGGGAGTTGCCAGAGAACTGCATATCGCGTATACTCTGCTTCACCACACCCAGAGATGTTTGCAGGCTCAGTGCTGTCAACCGGACATTCAGCTTGGCCGGCAATTCAGACTTCGTCTGGGAGAAGATGCTTCCAATTCAGTATCCCCATCTTCTTCAAAGGCTGGATTCGCCTCTGCAATTGTCTTCGAAGAGAGAATTGTATTTCACTCTCTGTCATCCCAATTTGATCGACGGCAGAACCAAGGTATGTATGGATCCTATAGTTTTTGGTCCAAATCTTTTTCATGCTACCCATCATAGACAGACAGTTTTGCATAGAGTTCTGTTTCCAATTAACCCAGCTTGTTGGAAAAGGATCCCCAAATGTGATTATTCCCCAAAAATTATCGTTGACCTGAATTACTAGAATACAGTGCCTGAGATATAGGGTTATAGCAAATGCTGTGGTGTGATTAATATATCAAATTAGGCCACAATATATGAAAAAAATTGTGTATTTGACAAGAAGCCACTTCATGACAAAGGCTGTAAGATCTTGACTAGGATACAATTGCAAGTCTTAGAGGCCTTTCTGTATTTACTGTAGCATAGATTTTCTTACATGAAATCTATTAAGTGTCATGAGGGCCAAACCATTGAAACCATATTCAAGGTGCATACCTTCAAAGACTATTGAAAACCACTCACAAAGGTTGGCACTCAATCTTTATATCTCAGTACTAAATAAATCTAGATTAAATGAATCTATGTTAGTTTATTTATTTTTATTTTCTTTATAAAATTTTATTCACATTCCATGGTGTTTTACGTTTAAGTTTATGTTGACTTTTTTTTAAAAATAATATATTTATTTTAGTTTACAGACAGGGCTACGAACACATCATCCCCACCTGGGGAGATGGGCTTTTCTCAATGAAAAATTTGTAACAATTTCTTACATTTATGGGGTTCTAAAATTGGGGAGATGGGCTTTTCTCAATGAAAAATTTGTAACAATTTTTTACATTTATGGGGTTCTAAAATTGGGGAGATGGGCTTTTCTCAATGAAAAATTTGTAACAATTTCTTACATTATTTATGGGGTTCTAAAATTGGGAAAGAAGAAGAGAAAGATCATTTAATTAAAAGCTCTTCAAAGAATATCTAGGGGAAAAGGTTTTTAGGCTGCTCAAATGTGGAAGAATTGTTTTAAACATGTGTCAATCTTGATGTGTCAATCTAACAAGATTGAGGAGGTGTGGTAAGAGAACAAATCAAAACAATGTTGTTAACAAAAACTATAATAGAGTCCTGATGCAACACATTAATCAACAAGAGGAAACATAGAAAATATGGATAGAGTCTCAAACACAAGTGGATGAAGTGTAAGTACTTAAAAAAGCATATTGTGAACTAACGATCGGATTACAAACATCACGAGATTCAAACACAAGTGGATGAAATGTAAGTAGTTTAAAAAAGCATATTGTGAACTAATGATCGGATTACAAACATCACGAGATTCCCTTGTCATTGGGATTTACCTTCTCAAATTGAAAATTGAACAATGGTTGAAAACATAAAACTTTTAAACTTGGGTAAAGGGTGTGTAAAATAGTAAAATTGTTAGATTCATTTCAATTTTTATTAAATAGTATGTGAGATTTTTATTTTTATTTTTTTATTTTTTTGATGCTTAATAGATCATAGTTAATAAATATCTTTGCTAATTACAATAGGGTGAAAATGAAAATACATTCTATCAAGCAAATAAGGGGAAATTAGTCATTATCATGATTCATCTTATGAGATACATTTATTTTTGTTTGGATGTGATTTTGTATTACCTTGTCAGGACTTATGACTCAGGACAAATATCATATTTTAGTATAGATGTTTGATATACCACTTGACATCTTGTACATCTTATATTGCAATTTTATTTTCATATTTATGTGACAATGTGTTTGTTTGATGTTAATGTTGCTTTAGAAGTTTAAAAAATTGAAAAAAATGATTATTTTTTATTTTTTAAAGTTTCCCAATAATTTTCGATATTTTTCCCCATATTACTGATAATTTTAATTTTGGACCCCTGTCAATAAATTCCCTTTAACACTAAATGTGTTTAAATCTCACAATTTGATGGATCTAACAAATAAACAAATAATGGACGAAACATGCTTTAAATATTGATAACTTTTGTGGTTTAGATCTATTTCTAAGTTCTGGAATTTATTGTTCAAGGGTTTGATTATTGTTTTGACACACATTGGCATGGTTCCCTCATAATGTTTTGCATTATTTGGGATCTAAGCAACCATAAACACGAAATCGATGTATTGGAAGTCCTAACGAGTTGCTTAGAAGCTCACGATTTATTGTTGTTGTTGGTTGACATGTTGAGGGGTTTGAATGTTGTTGTTGGTTGACATGTTGAGGGGTTTGAATGAGTTTGGTTCCTCATTTCTTTGGTGTTTCACTATTTTCATGATCTATATCATTCAACGCATTGGGGGTCTCAATGACCTGTTTAAAAGATTTAGTGATTCATCTTGACTGTAGGGTATGCTTTCTAGATTTCTCACTGTTCTAAGCGTTTGACACTTTTTTTTTAAAATTTCACTTGATTCATGGTTCAAGAAAATCTATGGTATGTCAAAATATGCTTAACGATTAGGATCCTAACACCACTCTTTTTTCCATCAATCTGCTGGAGCATAATTATTTTGAGGGTTTCTATTGGATGGTTTCATTGAATTTCTGTTCTCAACTTTCCTAAGAAGCATACTAACCCTTAATGTCTCTCAATGTTTTGCTCTAGTTTTTTTTAACTGGCATATCACATAAATTTGAAGGCTTGGATAAACGTTATGCCTACATTTTTTTTACCTCTCAATCTGTGAAATTTATCTCTGGTTTAAATTCTGTTTAAGGACAGCAAAGTGAATTGAATTTGGGCATAGACACTGGTTTGTCATGACTTAATAACAGGGTTAAATCTAATCCAGCTGAGGATTCTCCTGACTTGCTATCACACTCATCTTTACTTGTTTAATTTCATTGCTGGTATGATATTTGTGCTCAAGGTTTGACATAAATACCAGAGTATTCTGAAATGTTCTTTACTATCCTAAATTTGTTGCACTAAGTGTTTCATAACAGAGTTCAATTAATCTATGTCAACGCAAGGCCATTGCACCTAAATATTGGAATGTTGGCTATGACATGTACTTGTAAGTATGCGAATACTGCTGGAATTTTGATACACTAAGCATAACCAATCTGATATATGACTCTTGGTATCTAACTATTAAGAACAGATTGGCATAATTCATTTCCAGCATACCCTTTTTATTCATAGAAGATATGGTCAACTTTCGCTTGTATGAATCTGTGGTGGTGAAAATTTAAATCGTAATAAATCAGGAACTTGTTCTTAAATCCACAATCTGATGTGAATGGTTCATAACTCGTCCATATATTATTTGATTCAGCTCCCTGTGTGAACAGTAATGGTTTTCATTTGTTGATTTATGGCTGATCTAATGTGCTGGAAATTAATATTCTGAGATCTGAAGTAATATCTAAACACTTGGACGCTATCACATCATTAAGGAGACACAATTTGTGACATCTCATGCTAGTTAAATGTGAATGCCAGCATATGATGATCTAAATCTTGCAAATTTGGTGATAAAATGTGTGGATGCCATATTCTCGTGGTTCATATTGCAGCTGCTTCATTGATTTAAATGCTGGTCATTGCTATATATTAAGCACATCTAAGCATTCTTAGAACATCTCTTGATAAAATAGTTGTGGTAATAAGCAAATCTGGAATTTCACAGCAATCACATAAGTATTTCAATAACACATTGATATGATACTTTATGGTTGCTAATGGTTCATATTTCAATGTGGTGAAATTTTGTAAATGCGATATTGTTGAACATTTGTTGTGGTGATTCATTCTTCACCTTGCTATTGTGAGTTGATCATTTATTTCCAGCACTCTAACACAAGTTT
>ML787516.1:99412-111960 GCA_009831015.1 Picea engelmannii | reverse complement strand
TGCCAATGGATAAAATTGTTTTTTAATTGCTATAATGAAATCATTCCAAGAAAGCAAAATTTTTCCATTCTTTTTTATTTCCTCCTGTGTCTTAGATTCCCACCAAATAAGTGTTGAACCATCTAATCTTAATGAAGCTAGCTAAATTTTTGTTTCATCATCTTGAATCTTTTGTATTCTACAATATACTTCAATTTGACGTACCCAATTATCTAACTTCTCAGCATTAACTTCTCCATTGTAAATTGGCAATTCAAATTTTATATCAAGCTTTAATGAAGGAATTTGCGAAGGAGTTTTACCATGCCCTTTTGGAGAATTCGGAAGATGTTTCGAACTGGTAGAAGAAGAAGAAGAAGAAGATGATGGAGGAGGAGAGGGTGGTGGAGAAGCACCATTCCCTCCATTTCCGCCTGGAGTTTTGTCACCACCGCCTCCCTTATGCATTAAAGGGTTGGAGCCTTCACCCTGCGACATTATGTTCTGTTCCATCAAGATCTTCATCATATCTCTCAACTCCATGATAGTCTGTCTGAGATCTTCTTCTTTGGCAGGAACACGTTCATGACTTTCTACACGAGCCATGCTTGGTGAATGTCTCTCTGAAACTTGCGGTGAATGAATCTGCTTCCTCCTTGTCGGATGAGAACTTAGCTCCACAAATTGACCTTCTCCTCTTGTGAGTTTCAACCTTGTGAGCATCAGAAACAAAACTTGCAAACAATCAAGTCTTCAAAACCAGTGCTCTGATACCAACTTGATCTAAAAATGAGGAAGACTTGAAAAACTTGAAAATTATTGCAAGTGAATGTTATGTGTTTAAAGAAAAAGGATCAGTTTGCAACACATAGATTTAAGGATTACTTATGCAAATTATACATAGACAGCAGCATAATCATTGAACATAAACACATATGCACATCAATTGATAAAGGAGTTCACCCCTCTCTTGGGCTACATCTCCTGGTCCAGCTTCCAATGGATCATTATTATTAATTTCTCAAAAGTGCTCAAAAACATGTCTTACAATGCTCAAACTGACAAACCGACTGCTCCAATGGCTTCAGAATGTCCCAAAACCCTTGTCTGGGCTCTTTCGGCACCTCAATCGGTCGAAAAACGAAGAAGTTAGGCCTCCTGGAAGTCCCCCTCTTCAAGCTTGCTGTCTCTGAATCTACAAAACGCACCCCTCCATCAATGAACCTGGCTCACACACATTTTAAAGCGTGAAAACCCAGCACTGGGCGCAACCGCGTCAAGGTGCAAACCGTAGAACGGTTAAGGGTACGCCAGCCCCTAACTGCCTCGGCACCTGGGCGTATGGCGCATATGACCGAATGCTGGGCAAAAGGTGGTTAATCCGTTGGAGAACCGTGTAACTCCCGCATACATTATACCACTGGTCATATTACAAAACGACGGGCCATATGTTTTAACCCCGCGCGCAATTATACCATTGTATAAACCATGTGTTATGGTTCTAAAACCACGCGCGCATATATTTTAATACAATGTTATATAAAAACTATGGGTCATGTGTTATACACCCGCGCCATTCATCGGACTATACGACATGGTCATACAACATTACAAACGACCACGGGTCGGGGCTAAGCCCCGGCCCGACCCCCCGCCCAATATACAAACATGCGATTTTAAATACATTTAAACCCACATACTTATCAAGTAATAACTCATGGTCTATTGGTCGGGCTAGTCATGCGAAGGCGCTATGCTGGGGGGAGGTCCGGGGGTCGAACCCCGCGGCCTCCAATACATTTTACATATGAAACCAATAACCAAATAATGAGCGACACGTGGCACCCTCGGGTTGGGCCACGTGTCCTCATACTATTTGCCACCAACGGACACGTGTCAGCTCTCCATTCGACAATCATCAACCAACAACAACCTGCCACGTCACCACTGTACGGTCGTACGGTCTGTACAGTCCTGCCACATCAGACTGTATGGACTGTACAGACTGGTACAGTCAACATCTAATTTTTTACCTGTTTGTCTTGGCGAACAGATCGCAATATCTTCTCCATACGGTGTCCATTTGACTAAGTAAATATACCATCGGAATTAGGAAGATGAGACAGATGCAATGGCACTATTTTCGTCGCATTCCGAGCACTTTGAAATTTGAGCAAAATTTGATCCCCTGATCACCGATTGCCTCAACCGACCTCCAGTTGTCGCACTAACCACAATACTACACTCCTGCGGACATGAGACCTCCAGATGGCCCCAACTCTACAAGAGAGATCCTGACTTCGCCACTACCTACCATATGTTGGGAACAAACACATTTGTCACTAATTTTCATCTGCAGGATGGGTTGTTGTGCCATCTGGGCCATCTTTGCGTTCCATCAAGCGAGCAAGCGAAGTTGATTTGGGAATCTCACTACAGTCGGGTGGCAGGACACTTCGGTGTAGAAAAGACAGTGACAGTGCTGCAACAACATTTCTATTGGCCGAAACTTCGACAGGATGTCAACAAGTATATCAGGTCCTGCACGACCTGCGCCATTGCCAAATCGGCCATTAAGAAACAAGGCATGTACACCCCTCTACCTACTCCCGACAGGCCCCGGGAATCCATCTCGATGAACTACATGTCGGACCTTCCTTCAACCAAGCAGGGAAATGACTGTGTTTTCGTGGTTGTTGATTGATTTTCCAAGATGGTGATTTTGGTCGCCTGCAAAAAGAGCATCACAACAGAGGCCACTACCAAGCTCTTCTTCGAACAAGTGTGGATTCATTTTGGGATACCACAAACCATTGTCTCCGATCGAGATAGCTAGTTCCTCAACACATTCTGGTCGAGCCTCTGGTCACAGCTGGACACCAAGCTCACCAAATCCACGACCTTCCACCCCCAAACGTATGGCCAAATCGAGGTCGTCAACAAGATGATCGTGCATATCTTGCGCAGGTACAATTCCAAGCATCTGTGCACATGGGATGAGAGTCTTCCCTATGTTCAATACAGTTACAACAAAGCCATACATAGCTCAACCGACCATAGCCCCTTTCAGGTGGGGTTGGGATTTCAACCATTGGGTCCCATGGATTATGCACTACCCCTTGTGTTCACACATGAAAAATCGTCACATACGCAAACCGAAGCCGACAAAGCCACCCGGTTCATTGAACAAATCCAACACATCCGCCAACAGGTTCCAGATATTTTGCAAAAGTCCAATTCCAAGTAAAAGCAATGCCATGATCAACACCGGGTGCCACACAAGTTTCAGGTGGGAGATAAAGTTTGGTTCCACTTGCAGAAAGAACGCCTTACAGGACCCCATCGAAAGCTTCGTCCACTTCAGTATGGACCTTACACCATCACCAAGGCTATGGGTGACAATGCTTTTGAGCTCAACATTCCCCCCTTCCTTGGCTTGCACCTAGTGTTTAATGTGGACCTCCTTCGGCCATACTTTCCACCCTTATTGGACACCTTAGAGATAGCAGAACAATTAACACCGACAGAGCTCAACCCTGACTGCATGGAACATGAATCCAGTGATCAGATCGTGGACACATAGGTCAAGGGCACTCGCCAACAGAAGCTTCAACTTTATCGGGTTCTGAACCAAGGCAAGTGGCTCACCTGGGGCCAAATTCAACAGAAATTTCCTCATCTGATGGGGGAACTCAACACAATGGAGATCATTGCTTCCTAAGGATGGTTCAGGGAGTATTGATCCAGGTGGATATCGGTGGCCACCCACCTCTTCCAATTGGATCACTTACAACTTTCATCTTGGCAGTTACAGTTTTCATCTTGGCAGTTACAGTTTTCATCTTGGCAATATTTTTCTAGCTTTTCGGGTCCTAAACTTTCAGGGCCGTTTTGAGGCCCTAAACAACATTTTTTGGGTAGGCCATAGTCACATTATAAATAAAGGCAGAGTGTGACGACATAATGTGTAGTCTTCGGATAGACCTTTCCAACGGGCTATCGTGCGCCTAAAATGGAGATCGTATGCAAAAGTTATGACCATGGGAAGTTGATGTACCAACTTACCCCATCGGGGCCCACATGACTTTTGGCGCTTCATCTCTTAGGGTTAGGTTTTTGGATGTCTAGGGTTTTCTGTTTACTTCTTGATGCTAAAATGGTCTGGAGGCCTCATTGTAAGGTGCTCAGACGAATGCGCGTAGCTGCCACATCTCTTCTCAAAGATTAGCTACCACCATTTGAGCAAGATTGTTTTCATTCTGCATTTTACAGTTTCAACAGATTTCTTTATTGAATAGAGTTAAGTTCCACTGTATCTCTGTTATTGTTCTTTGTATATCTATGTTAATGGTATAGATCTGTGTTTCATTTCGTTCTGCTCATAAATCCGGATCAAATAAAGAACCAAATGAATTCCACAAAAGATATAACACATGAAATACAAAGGATCCAATTACTTAATGATATGATGCTTTAAAATGATTAGTCCTTAGTGAAGTGAACATATATCATATCAGTCCACTTAGATGCATAAGACAATGAAGAAATATGTGGATTAAACTCAAATCTGGTTTATTATATGTTTTAGAGGCAAATTTCTAGATTTCAGCCTTAGTGGTGAAAACTACTTTCTCAATCTCTTGAATAATGTGATGTTAAGCTAGAAGAGATAAGTTACAAATCCAAATTAATGAAATGCAAGAGTAAATTCCAGATTGTAAACTACTAATTATCAACCCAAGTAAATGATAAAACCTTTAAGAAATGAACTGAGGTTTAAGCAATAATTTGGTAAATGAAATGTTCAACTTGTAATAAACCCAAATTATGATCTAAAAAAACAACTTCAAGAGAAAGATAAACGACGGGAGATGCTGAAATTTGCAGTAAAACACAACTTGATGAAAATATATGAAAAGTTAAGAATAATTTCAAGTTTGTATTTTAATGAAGACACGACCAATAATCTCATTTATGGAATTTAAATGTAAGTTTCATATTTGTATTTAGAGTGAAATCAACCCAAAGACAAGATAAACACTTTAACTGAACGCTTGGGGTTAGATTACTATTAAGAATTGAAGGATACTCAATAAAGAAACTTTCCAATATACTTGAAATAAGTCTAAAATGAAAGATTATCAATGTAATAAATAATAGACTTAAATGAAAAGGTAAATCCAACTTGTGCTCTTGAAATGTTACTTTGGATTTACTTGGGTTAATCAAATATTTCCTTAAGTGAAAGCTAAGCAAATTGCAATAACTCAAGGAAAATTTACAAATTGAAATGAACCTTTAAAAGATTACTTCTAAATTGTGAAAATTTATCAAGTCTTTACTAAGATCTAATTAGAATGAATAAAACAAGACTTGAATCTTATGTAAGTATGATTCTTATGTATTTTGAGACAATTTCCAGATTTACAAAAAATATGTAAATTACCCAAAGGTCAAGGATAAAACTTGAAATTGCTAGATCTGGGGCAAAATTGCAATTAGGTTTTTTCAAGATAATAAATTTTAAAGCAAAGCCCTAATTGAACTAAGTATAGGAAACAAATGTTTTTGAAATTAAAACAACTAGACTTAGAATGAAATCTAATCTATAGATATTCAATCAATTTTCTTTAGACTTCAAATAAACAAAAAGTAATTTTTTTTTGGATTTTTAATATATTGGTGGTTGATGGGAGAAGACAACTACCTAGTCCTAGGCCTAATGGGTTCAAGAAGAAGAAGTTATCCTAAATAACCCATTTTCTTAATGGATTAGAGAAAAGGAAGCCAGGGCTATGAAAACTCAATAGCCTCCTCTCTAATCTAGATGAAAATAGAAACAAAGACCCTACAAGGTAGTGGTCCTAGAAGGATCACCTTCAATTAGCAAAAACAACTTTAATCTAGTAATTGAAACTAATTACCTTGCTAGAGTTCCTAAATGATAGATAAAGAAAGCAATTAATAAACAACCACTAACTAACAAAGGAAGAAAGGGGAGGAGTTACCTCACATGCAATGTTCCTTCCAAGTGGTAGTGTTTACCCTTCAAATGGATCAATTTGCTAGTTTGAGCTATGTAAGAGACTTGATATCCACATCCAATCTTGCAAGCACAAAAATAAAGCCAAGGAAGAAGAACTTGAACCAACACGAAGTCGCCTCAGTAGATTTTCAACAATGTATTCTCTAATATTCCAGTCAACAAGAAGAAATGGTGTGAGGGGGACTCTCTTTTATAGAGAAGAGGCTCAACAACCCTTTTATTAAAATAGGATTTTTCTCAGTATATCTAGCCTAGGAGATCATAAAAAAGACTTATCCTCCCATTAACACGAGGATAAGGTCAAAAATACATAAGCTAGCCAAGTAGTTGTGCCACATGTACGAGATTCTTCAAATAGAAAGGATGTTCCACCCAAAATAGGAAGAATAGGATCAAAGGGGGCCAAGATTTCTCCATAATGCATGGTAACCACCTCACCGACCTCCTCAAAGGTAGATTGATCCAAAAAATGAGCAAACAACTAGAAGAGAAAGAGATCTAGGCCACACCTGTGGCACATGGGTGTCTCCAAGAGGGATGACTCATCCAAAATAACATAAAATGGTCACAAGTGAGTCCTCCAAGGTATAAAAACCTCCCAATTCCATGCTAACCACCTCCCCCAAGTCAAGGAGGGTCAAAACAAGCCACACGTGCCAAGTATAAGCTCCAACAGTCTAATGATGTGATCTCCAAGGTGAATGGCTCCTCTTGAAATGTGACATGTGCCTCCAAATATGAAGATAAGGTGGAACACCCTATGCAAGATGATGTGGCATGATGTGAAAATCCCACGTGCAAGAAGAATCATCTAAGAAAGCTCAAGGCGTTGGAGAGAGGGGCCTTCCAAGCTCTCCATGTATACAAATATGTAGAGGCCCTCTCATGAGGTGGTTTTACGTGATCACAAGTGCCAAATACATGTCATAAGACCCACAAGTGCTAGGTAGAAAATCACCTAGGCCAAAGTGTGACAAATACACAAGTAGATCCATGCTTAGGCTAAAGGAAGTGTGCTTTCTAGGTATGATAACCTTTACAATAATGTTAGACATGTAATCCTTGGGATTGTGTTATTGTAATTTGTAATCATAATGTAAATATGAAGAGATGTAGATGATAGCAAGATTCATCCATTAAGGAAGACCAATAGTCATTCTCATTATATTTATTCACCTTTCATGTCAGTGCAATACACATAAGCTTGGAGTTACGTTTTTTGCCAATGCCTAGCCCGATAGTGGTATCAGACTGTAGGTTAACTCCATGATTTCCCTTGGTGTTTTCTTCCTTCCTCGCGTGCAGAAAACGCCTCTTGACCCATGACCGTCCATTTGTTGATTTGTTGATCGATTCCTACCACTACACACCAAGTGCACTCCACACCCTCAATGCATGCCTATGTGGTTAGCCTCACCGTCCATCTTGGCATATCGCTCTCATCTGGTCTACTCTACCACTCCGACACGCAAAACCCTAGCTACGTATTCCTCACTCACTCCTCAACGCTGAACATGGCCCTGTTATCCCCTATCCTAGGGATAACTAAGGGGATTATGTCTCGAGGCTCATAGGTCCTAGACATGGAGTACCGAGAGCCATATGACTTGAGCTTGGCCCTGGAGGGCCCATCTTTTCTTCAGCGCCTCCTATCTATCAACAACAACAACATCCATCCCATCGACCTGATTCTGAAGTAGCAGTGGGTCTTGCTCCATGAGGTAATGAGTCCGGGTATTATGGTATGTGTCACTCTGATTTTTGAAGCATTTGAATATGTGCACTGAACTCTCTTTTGTTTCATGACGTTTGCTTGGAAATTATGCTCTTTAACTTGTTCATACCTGGGGGGGATGACAGAGTGCCCTAGTAAGTTGGTTCCCTTAGGGATGAGTTGCCATTGGGTGGATCTATGAAAGGTCATCATCCATTCCTTCCATACTTACCAATTTTCATCATTGTCCCTCTCATCTTTCCCATACCTTGGTTCGGGAATTGGGTTTCCCAAGCTAGTAAGGGTTGTACCTTGCCTTGTGGGAAGAAGGGGCTAAAGGCCTAGAGGGTAAAAGTAGCTGGCAAAAGTTAAAAGCCAAAATGAAACCTTGAGATGTTTTGCCCAGGGATTCCCGAGAAAGCAATAAATGACTTCTCAGCAAGAAAAGGGGACCCGAAAAATAAAATAAAACTCAAGACACTGCCATTCATTTGGTCACCAAACCAGGTAGTGGCTCTTGGTGGTGTTATCCCCTAGCCTAGGGATAACTAAGGAGATTATGTCTCGAGGCCCATAGGTCCTAGACATGGAGTACCGAGAGCTAGATCGACTTGAGCATGGCCCTGGAGAGCCCATCCTTTTCTTCTTCAGCGCCTCCACTTTGTCAGCAGCAACATCCATCACATCGGCCTAGTCCTGCAGTAGAAATGGGTCTTGCTCCACGAGGCAATGAGTCTGGGTATCATGGTATGTGTCACTCTGATTCTCAAAACATTTGAATATGTGCATTTAATTCTTTTTGCTTCTAACGTGTGCTTGGACCTTATTCCTTTCCACTTGACCACACCTGGGGGGAATGACAGGTTGCCCTAATAAGGTGGTTCCCATAGGGTTTGAGTTGCCACTAGGGGGGTTAATGAAAGGTCATCGTATGTTCCCACCATACTTACCACTTTTCATCTTTTTCCCGCTCATCCATCCCATACACTGGTTCGAGCATTTGGTTAGCCAAACTATCCAAGGGTTGTACCTTACCTTGTGGGAAGAAGGGGCTAAAGGCCCATCGGGTAAAAGTAGCTGGCAAAATATAAAAGCCAAAAGAATGAAACCTTGAGATGCTTCGCCCAGGGATCCCCGAGAAAGCAATAAAAGTCTTCTCAGCAAGAAATAGAGGGACCCATAAAAAATAATAAATCAAGACCTAGTTGGAGGATAGGGGGTCTCATCACGAGCCAGCCTATTAGGTCCATGGGCATGCAACGGTATGACACTACCATTTAGCTGGTCACCACGCCGGGGTAGTGGCTCTTGGTGGCACAACCAAGAGAAAGGGGGTCTCATCCCGAGCCATCCTTCTCATTTCCGTGAAATGCTTGTGGGTAACATTGCCACCAATGGTTACCATGCCAGGGCAGTGTCCCCCAACTAGTCTCTTGAAAGAAAAAAAAAAAAAAGAATAAAAGATATAAGGCATGAATGGGCTTGGAAACATTTTCATCCATGACAAGGTGTAGCTCACCCTCTTCAGAGGCACCCACAGGTAAGCCATACATTTCCCTGATTATCACTGCACCCATTGCCAAGACATCCCTTACCACCTTATCGACTTACATGGCCTGGATTTGATTTCACCCGGAAACATCCCACATCCAATGAGCACTAGCCTAATAGGACATCCTACTGTCCCCTCCAAACTTGGCTTGTAGAATAGCATAACGTCTTTGAGCACTTGTTCGGGTAAAAGGGGTTTCATGCACATGTTTAAATAACTTGATGGTTAGATGTGATTGACATTGCTATGATCCCTGTGACTTATGAGCCCATGGAGGGCGTATTTTTTGATGTTACAGGGCCACACCCGATGGATAGGCACATATGGGGAGATGATTAGTTCGAACCTCCATGGGGCTAAAATCCCACCAGATGGATGCTGAGATCCCAACCGGGGGCAGAGACAAATCAGGTGTTTGCACCGGAGAGAGAGGAGGACGTTCCACCAGGGACAACCTGGCAGGCCTGGACCCAGGGGGGTCTTGCCCTTTTCACCATGATGTAGGCCTTGGAATTCCCATGACATCACCTACGTCACCCAACATTTTGGATACTTTGGACGCAGTTGTGTGCCAAGTGGCACGTGTGGCAGGATCATGAGGCCCAAGGAGGCCTATCGTTTTGCCCCAGGAGGCCAACGTTGCCCTAAAAGGGCCTAACGTCACCCTAAAAGGGCATGACATCATCTTTACTGCTTGATTTAGGGTTTAATTATGACATTTAATGTAAAAACTGGATATTATGTGTAACTGGCCATGTCGGCCTTTTTGACCTAATTCTGGTCATTGTAACTGTATAAATAAGGGGAAAATCACTCTTATTTTTCATCATCTTTCACTCACACTTGTGAGGACTGAAATTTGCACTCTATCTAGGGTTTCTTGGTTTAAATTTTAAGTGCACTTGTTGAGGAAAGCTAAATCTTGGAGTATTTTGGCAAGTTTCTTGGTGGATGTGTTCAACTAGGGTTTTTCTTGATGATTCTTGATGTATGTAAGTGATATTTCTGCAGTTCTTCTTAATTGAATGGTTATAGTCTTATTTATCTTGCATTTACATTCAAGATTATGAAATTGCTTGATTAAACCCTAGGAAGACTAGCACATGTTATTGTCCTAGCTTTAAAAGCCTTCACCTACTAGATCTTGTCAAAAGGCCATTTTTCTTGAACCATTTGCTAGGGCCTTACCATTGCAACACCCTAGTTGTACTTTCTTCATCTTAGCCGATTTTTCTTCATCATTGAATTAAAGAGGGAGGAAATCTACTAAGGCCTAGGGTTACCTACACCTTAGTAGCTAGTTTCCCCTAGGGTTTGATAATTAGAGCCTTGGGTTACCAACACTCCAATCTATCAATCTCTCTTGTCTTTGACTCCCCTATTATCATTATTTCTCTTCAACATTTGCTGCCACATCATTGACTCCATTTTCCCTAAAGCACTAGTCTAAGTCCTCTTTTGAGTAATTGATCAAAACAACCATCAAAACTTATACTTTGAGCTCCCTACTAACCATTTCTAACACTAGAATAGCCTAACCTACTAGCACTATTACTGTTGTTACTAAAGTAAGCTACAACCATTAATTGCAGCATTAAAAGCTCATAAAAGCAATTGAAAAGGATGATTAATACATTATCTTGTTTGCTTCTAATAAATGCTAGTATTTGATTTCAATGGTTGATGATTCTAAGTCATTTTGAAGCCATTTCAAGGCATGTAATGTGAAGTATTGCATCATCAATATTTGCTGTTATAATTTTCTGTTTACTTCATCATTATCATTGAATTGCTTCATTTGAGAAAGTCTATGGTTTTATGAAGTGCTAACCAACAATTGTACTTGCAAATATATATAGTTTCTTGTTGCTTTGTTCCGGGAAGGTACACTTTGATATATTATCATTTCATTGGTTATAAAACCAAGACTTTTTGATCGGTAGTGACTTGTGAGAGGGGATCTTTTAATTATCCATTTTGACCTTGCCTTCTCAAACCCTCAAGTCACCGGGGACTTCTCCCCTGGGCCTACCACCCTAAATAGAAAGAGGAATCCTATTGAGGTGATAGTGATAGGATACCCTCAAGTTACGCCAATTTGTTGTCCTTTTACCTTTCCTCTATCAAAGCACAAATTGCGCGATAACATTTTGGCGTCGTTGTCGGGGAACACTGAGTCAATTCTCCTCAAGAAGACACTTTTCGATAAGCCTTTCCTCAAAAGCCTTTATTTTGCAAAGCTTACCTGGCGACTCCACTGAGGGTGATCCCCTCATCCCTTTGATAGTTTCAAGAAAATTATCTGGCGACTCCACTAACCTTTTCCTAGGTTCCACCTTACTCTCAATTCTGTGATATTTCCAAGCTATGGGATCATGGTGTCCTGGGAACAAGTGTATCCGACTATTGATTTCAAAAGTCTTCAAGGATACTTGACTTGTTTTGATATTGTTGCCGTCCTAATACACACTTGCAAACGTGAGCAAAGTCCAGCTCACTTAGTGTGTCCTTGGAGGCACAATGCCTAGGTTCACAGTCCACACTGTCACCTTGACTGGAACCTCTTCCTTCTAGGCTTACTCCTAGGGAAGCCAAGGGGGGTAGACCCTAGTTACTAGATGTGATTTAACTTTAAAATTCTAGGAGTTGGTTTTAATTTGTTAAAAGGCTTGGGGGAATACTAGCCTAAGATGCTAAGGCAGCAAATGCAAAGTGCAAGATTAACTAAATGACAAGCAACCATTTCCCTAAGTCAACTATGACTAGTGCCTAAGGTTGGGCAAGGGGTCAACTAAGTTTGAGGTTGTTCAATTACCAAAATATTACAAGTCAAAATATTAGAACTATCCCACAAACTAAAGATTGAAACTACTTATACAATGAAAGACACATATTACAAAGATACAAGATGATACATGTTATCCTTGATTTCTAGGGATAACTAGGAGATCATGTCTCGAGGCCCACAGGTCCTAGAAATGGAGTACCGAGAGCAGGATTGACCTGAGCACAGCCCTGGAGGGCCCATCCTTTTTCTTCGTCATCAGACTTGTCCTGTCAGTAGCAACAACATCCATCACCATCGGCTTGGACTTGCATCGGAGAAGACTCTTTCTCCATGAGGTAATTGGTCCAGGTATCATGGTATGTGTCATGTTTGATCATTATAACTTTAAGATATATGCATCAGGTTCCTTACATTTCTGACAACTGCTTGGATCTTACACTAACCCACTTGACCATGGTTGGGGGGATAA
>ML787516.1:79473-98383 GCA_009831015.1 Picea engelmannii | reverse complement strand
GGGCAGTGACCCTTGGTTGCATGGCCAAGGGAAAGGGGGTCTCATCACGAGCCAACCTTATCATTTCTGTGAAAATACTCGTGGGTAACACTGTCAGCTCTGGTCACCACGCCAAGGCAGTGTCCTCTGGTTAGACCTTGAAGTAAAAAGAAAGAAAAAACAATAAATAAAAGAAAGAGTAAAGGCAATAAAGGGCTTGGAAAGAACTGCATCCATGACAGGTACATCTCGCCTCCTACAAAGGCACCCACAGATAATACCCACCCCTGGTTCTCACTGTGTCTGGACATCCTTAGACCACACCACCTAGTATTACATGGCTTGGATGATATCCTTTGGGAACTTTCCTCTTCTTATGGATGCTGGCCCAATAGGTTACTTTGTCTTTTTCTTCAGCTTTGTATAGTAGGTCAGTGTAATGTCTTTGAGCTATTAGATGATATGCTAGGGGTCTCATGCATGCATTTGATAAAATTGATGATGAAATATGATTGACATCGCTATGATCCCGAGGACTAATGAGCCCATGAAGGGCGAATTTTTTGATGTGCAGGACCATGCCCGACGGACAGGTACCAGGTGGACCGGTACACGTGGGGAGATGATCAGTTCGGACCTCCATGGGGCTGAAGAGCCCATCAGATGGTTGCTGGGATCTCATCAGGGACAGAGACGGGACAATAATTGATTGAGCATTTGCATGAAAGAAGAAGGACGTTTTCATCCAGGACGCCTTGGTTGAGCTCAACCCTAGGGGGTTGACCCACTGCAGGTGGAACGTGTCCCTCTGTTGACCAGGACGTCCTCCAGAGAGCCTTGACGTCACCTCCAGCGTGTGGTACCTTGACAGAGCAGTTTGGCACGTGTGGCAGAATTTGGAGGCCCAAAGAGGGCCAACGTTTGCTTTCTAGTGCTGAGTTTTTCCCTAAAAAGGGCCAACGTCTCCCTCAGAGGGGCTAGACGTCCTGTTTATTGCTCATTTAGGCTTTTATTTAGCAGTTAAATGTAAAAACAACATGATTTTAGTAGTCATCCTTGTCGGCTGTTTTAATGACCTAATTTTTAAATTAAAGGTCATTGGATGATATAAATTGAGGATGTTTTCCCTCATTAAAAAAAAAAACACAACTCACTCTCTTGTGAGATCTGATTTTTGTGCCCTACTAGGGTAGTTTTGTTGTCTAAAGTGAGGCACACTTGCTATTGGAAGGATATTTTTGGCATTTATGGCATTTCTCTTAAGGAAGGTTTACAACTAGGGTTTTCTTGTGCTTTTCTACATGACATGTAAGTGAATTTTCTTGCAAAACTTCTTAAATGAATGGTTGTAGGTATAATTTCTTGCATTTGCTTATTGTATTGCTGATTTAAAATCCTAGGTAACAAGCACACTAGTAGGTTATTGTTACATGTCCCCTTGTTGAGAAATCTTTTTTTAGCCATTGAAGAAAGGAGATAGAGCCTAGTTGTTGCTACACTTGTCTTCCTTCTTCTGAGCTAGCGTTGAAATCTATAAGTTGAAAAGAGGAGACGTCCTAGGCCTAGATTGCCTACACCTAGGGTTTCACCTTCTAGGGTTTGAAAGCCTTGTCATTGCAACACTTTCTCCCTTAGATTTATGCTTTAAGCTAGCCATTTTACCAAGTCAATTTAGAGGAGGAAAGAGCACGAGGCCTTGCTTAAGCAACACCAGAGTGAGCCTCTTTCCCCTAGGGTTTTGATTCTAAGGCCCTGCCTTTGTAGCACCATAGAACCCTACCTTATAGTCTCTGAGTTATCATCCTTCCGAGACCTTGTGCCCTTATTTTTGACTCCATATACCCTAAGGCACTGATTTGATCTCCAACGTTGAAACTTTAGTGTACAAAACAACTCTTTAAACCCTAAATCTTGAAACCCTAACTAACTAACCCTAATCCTAACTAAGGCTGACGCCATAGTTGGTTATTTTTGACGCAGCTAGCTTCTAACTTTTATAAGCAATTGAGTGATGATCTAAAGCATTTATTGATTGATGTGTTGATTGAATACATTGTTGGCTTTGTCATCTTGATAGTTATTGATGAATTAATGATCTTTCCATAGATAATTGACAAAATGTTGATCTCATTGATATCCATTACTTTGCATTGCTTAAATTATATCAGATGGTCATATGAAGTGCTAACCCTTTGTATATAGCCTGCATATATGTTTTTCTATTGTTTCTTTGTTACGGGCAGGTGTTCTCATTTGGGACTATACTTCATTATTGGCTGATTAGCCGGACCTTCTGATTTTGGTGGTAACCTGTGAAGGGGAAACTTTAACTCTGATCTTATATCCCAGCCTCTTCAGAACCCCAGGTTACCGGGGACGTCTCCCCTGGGCTAACCTCCCTAAATAGAAAGAACCTCCCCATTGTGGTGACATTGGGTGGGGAAGGTTCCTGTTTCGCCAGTTCGACCTTTATCCTTTAGCCATTCAACCTAAACTACAAACTGTGCGATAACAATACACAAGGTACAAATTAACAAGATATACAATGATGCCAAAATGTGCAAGCTTAGGAAATATTCAAATTGAGATCAATCACATAAGCCAAGCATGCCCCAATAGCGCTTACTCTATTGGACTTCTTTTCAATGGCAACCACTAAAGCACTCAAGATTCAAGAAGATGATGCCTCCCCAAGTGGGATACTCAACTTCTTCTTGAATCACACCATAAAAGCATAAACAAAAGATATGAATAAGTTTGGAAAATTCAAATGCCTATGAAAGTTTAAAACATTTAGAAAGACAACCCATAAGATTGTATTAGAGATTTGTAAACATGAAAGTGCTTGCAATGTGTGTTCCTAAACATTCATCTAAGATCCCCCAACACACCCGGATTGTCTATGCAACTAAGTGGTTAGGAGTTTCTTAAAAATTAAGTAAATTTTATTTTTCCCTCCCCCTAACTATGTTTGAAGCCTTAAACCTCCTCCTCCTATAACCAAATAGTTGTCGGGTGCTTAAGATAGTAAGGCAATGAGGCCCACCCTAGCTTCCACGGTCAGCCCTGACAGTAAGAGTACTTCCCTGAGAGGACACCCACATGGAGCGCCACGGGACGGTCCCCCGCCACTACCCTCCGTTGTTTTCCTCAAACCCATTTTAGATGGTGGAGATGGTTGAATTAAGCTATCCTAAGTTGTCTAAAAGGTTATGATGACTCGCGGGTGAGTATTTAGGTGTGTTTGGAGTGTTTTAGAAGTGTTTTAAGTGTCCGAAAAGTGTGATTTAGGCCCAAAACCGAAACTGCAAAGTGCTTGAAATGATGTGTTATATAAGTAAATATCTAACCCATAAACATAAGATAACATGAATGTAAAAGCTCATAAGATAAACATTATTAACATGGCATCCCATTCATCGTCATGACATATAACTTTGCAAAAAGAGAAAGGCAAGAACAACTTGCCGAATGATAATAAAAATAGAACTTAAGACTTAATCATTCATCCACATGTATGCTAGCTCATTGAAAAAGATATGCTTGAAAAGGAAATACTTGGCAATAATTAAAAGAACTAGATCCTAAACCATGAAGTGATTCACATATGCTTGAAAAAGATAAATGGCCAAATGACTTAAGAAATAAATGAATTGCACCACTTAAGATAGATTCTAAAGCATTAAACCATAAGACATGACATCATAGGCATATATGAAAGAAATAGCATAAAAGAAAATGAGATGATAGATGTGTGATGACTACACTAGATAATTTTAAACCATAATAGCATGTAGATCATCAAAAACATTATTATCAACTAGCCTCACGATTTTGGGGATTACTCTCCCAAGGTGTAGGCAATATTAGCTTAACAATAAAAATGAAATAGAAAGAATAGAACAAACCACTCACAATGGCCAAGGTGGAGGCAAGCCTACCATTGTTGGCCAAAGAGGGTTGGAAAATAAAAATGAGATTATTATTATTAAGTGGCCACACTACCTTGTTTTGTAGACAAGTGGGGCCAAACAAATAAAAAAATGAACTTGAAAGCAAATCTAAGCTAGCCCAACGATAATGGGGGGTTAGCTTGGCCAATCACACACCCAAGGTGTAGGCAATGTATTATTAGTATTGAATGATACAAAAAATGTTGAAATGAAAGCAAGAAAATGAAATTTACAAGAGAGAAAGTAAGAGATTCGTTACCCAACCAATGGAGACCCTTGGGGATGTTTTGAGAGTGAATTTTGACAGCGTTTCCCCTTGTCCCTGGTAAGAATCTGCAAAAAATAGCAAGCAAAAGCTTGCTGGAAATGCTGTAAAACACACAAAAGTCAAGAAAATTTTCTGTTTTTACATAGAAAATTTTCACATGAAATCTCCAAGTGAAATATAGAAATTTTTGACCTATATAAGATATGTTATCTACAACGATATGATGTGAATGAACAGAAATAAACTAGATCCAAATCAAAAGCAAGGAGTTTATGAAAGCTTTGGTTGGAAACCCTTCTAAAGTCTCTTCCAACCAACTCCTTTGAGGAAAATCTGCACACTCAAGCAAGACGTGAGGCAAAGAATAACATAATATGATAGAATAGATTAGTAAAATGAAGTACTTCAAAATGCTAACTACCCTACATATATAGATCAGCAACACTAATGTCAAATGATCTACCCAAACAAACTAATTTGCTCAAGAAACTAGTCAAAAACTCACAAAATGCAAAGGAACAAGATCACCTCATGTGCAAAAGACAAATCTAATTACTCTAGATTGATCCAAAATCCTCCAAAGCTTTTTATTGAATCCAAAAGGGAGAGCCTTGCAACAACTAATTGCTCCAATGCTCTCAAGAGACAATGAGTGAATATGAGATGGCAAGAGCAAGATGGATGGGGCGAAAATCCTGTAGCATAACTTTAGCTCAAAGAATGGTGAAGAAAATGAGTGAGGAGGGGTTTATTTTATACCTCAAGAGGCAAGGTGAAGGCACTATGATGAGTGCCAAGTGTCAAATCCCAAGCAAGAGAGTGAATCTCATGAAGGGGGGTGCACTTAGCTTAGGGTTTTAGCTTGTTGAGTGTGAGGATTGATGAGTTGGAGCGTGGGAACCATCTAAAGGTGATGTGTTAGGTTAGGGGGGGCGCACTAGGTATGAGAAGGGGGCCCACAACTAAATTTAGTTGAGTTTCTAAAGTTTATGTGGGAAAGGGGGGCGCAAATCCCCCTAGGGGCGTGAGGTAGAGTGAGAGGGGGTTGTGTTAAGGGGTGTAAAAGGTTATGAGGTGGGTAAGTTGGGTTGGGTAGGTTAGGAATGTACATATTAGCTCTTTTTCACCTTCACATAGACCCATTAACTCTATTTACAAAATTTACAAAATTTGACTTAGCAATTAAAATCGTTGTTTTGACTGACCGACACTCCGGGTGGACAAATGCATAGCAAAATTTGTCCGACTGAGCTGAAACTTGGTCCATGGGTGTAGGGGGTGTCATTCCATTTCTTTTGAGCACAAATACTCCTATCAAAAGCCCAAAGATCCAGTTTTTACAATATTTGCTCAAAAACATTTAATTAATTAAATAATTAAAATTCCAACCTTAAGAAAATTAATTAAATTTAATTAATTAAAAAAAACCTATCTAGACTCGACGAAATTTCGCGAAACTTTCTACAATGTCTAACATGGTCATTTACATCATTCCTAAACAATAGCTACCAAAGGATGAGACCATTAGAACGTCGTTCACCACTTTGGAGGAATTATTGCAAGTGTGAGGGAAAAACTCATGGGAAATCAACTAGGCTGAAAAGTCCAGTTGACAACTTGAGGATAAAAAACCCTCGGTGAAAGGAACTCTCCCAATGAAAACATCCCAAGGTACCTGACCTAACTATGATCCATGCAGACTTACATTATTAACCCACGCAGGGGTGCGGAAATTTCGTTTACAAAATTTTGTGCTGGAGGCATAAAATGCCCAAGTAAAACCAAAATGTCTTCAACATACTTGCATTTGATGATGCATATCTTCATGGCACATGGAGTTGACCCCCTAGTTGAATAGGTGGTCAACAGATACAAAATGGTCAAGTAACCCTCTAAGATTTGAAGGGGGCCTCCCAATTCCTCACATTGTAGAATTTTTGAAGTATATAAGAGAGATAGAATTGGGAGGGGAGGATGTTCTGGTAAAATTATTCATACTCTCTCTACCATCCTTTTTCCAAGATTGGTTTAAAGGTTGTTGCAAAGATAGGGGTATATCATCTTTCGTACACCTCATCAGTAGGTTTATTGACTTTGTCAAACCACATTGCCAAAAGTATGAAGATGCCCTTCAAAATCTCACAATAGCCTTAGAGGACGAAGGATTCACCACTGAGATTGTAGAATATCTCAGGGATGTATATCATGCTCAATACCAAGAACCTTTTGATATGAAAGAAGATATTTATGGAGGAAATTGTCAACCCCTTGAAGAGGAGCAGGATTTCTCCCATGATTCAATAGAGTGCAGTCAAACGAGAGAAGTGAATTATGAGGATGAAGCACTGGTAATCGCTCCTCCATTCAATGAAGCTCTCCAAGATCCTATCTCTCTTGCACAAGATGAGAAGAATGAGGTGAGTCATTCTCCTTTCCAATTTTTTGATGATACCTTATTCTATGATTCAGACAGTGAAGAAGAAATGGAACCCTTGGACAAGCTAGAAGATGTAGAGGCAAGTCTTCCATTTGATGAAGATATCCAAATCCTTGAAGCTCCTGCATAGGAAGAAGTAAGCAAGGTGAGTTACTTCCCTTTCCAAATTTTTAATGATTCTCTAGCTTATGATGTGGAAAGTGAAGAAGTGTTGGATGTTTTAACCCCTTCATGTTATGATGAAGATGTTGACTTTGTTGATAATATTGATGAATTCATACATGTCGGGAAGCGTAAATGGGATGCGATTGGATATGATGGGGATCCCATTTACAACATTGAGGGTCGTTTCCAAAAGTTGCCTTTACCTTTATCACATGAAGTTACTAATAAACTTGACAATTGGCAACAAGGAGATGGTGTGATTACAAACCTGTTTCAGACACCCAAGGATGACCTGGTGCTATATTCTCCTAATGAATTTCGGTCATACCTTGAGGATTTTGATGATTATTCCTCTGAGCACTTGGATTTATTCCATGAAGAAGATTATCAACCACCGATGTGCTCAGATCTTGATAGGAGTAAGGACATCGTTTGCCCGAAGAAGGATCCTTGTGATAATGTTCTCCAGCCACCTTCGATTACTTTATCTTGCTGTGTCATTAAAGGTTTAGTTGGGAAGTATGTATTTTGTATTAAGTTTCCTTTGAGGCAAACCCTAGAGTTCAAGGGGAGGTTGAATACCTCAAGAAGAAGTTCGTAATCTCAGTCTTTCAGCCTTCCCTTAAGAGTTTGTCAATCATCTTCTAGGTCCTTGCCAGTCCTTTCCCAGGCTTCAGATTGTGAAGACATCCAAGGTAGCCAGCTTTCAGACCCTTTGAGTCAGTCTTTTGAACCTTTGACTTTTCACGATCCCTTCCTGAAATGGATTGAGCACTTTCTTGAGAGAATGACTTGGAGCCATTTTGTACCTCCCACCCGCCTCCATGAACCAGAACTTATGATTTCCGATGATACAATACATTCTCTAACTCATGTTATTTTTGTGCTTAACTTATCATTGTTTTGTTTTATGATGAAGCATAGATGCAGGTATTGTGAGACATTTCTAGGGTGGTTTCATTGGCTATTTGACTACACCTAGCATTCACCCAACAGGTAAGTCGAGGTAAGTAGGTAGGCATTTGCATTCATTGTATATACCATTTGCATTTCATGCTAGAGTAGTTGTATTTCCATTTGTATATATGCTTGTTTATTTTCATTTACTGTACCATATATGAACCGGGGGTGATATCACCACCCCAAATGATCACTAATAGTCTTATGTTGAGATCAAGCAGGTCGGAGGTTATGCCAGAGATGATGAGGTTCTCATGCACTCTACGGTGAGCACATGTCCCCGAGTTGGAGCCAGATGTTATCCCCTAGCCTAGGGATAACTAAGGAGATTATGTCTCGAGGCCCACAGGTCCTAGACATGGAGTACTGAGAGCCAAATCAACTTGAGCATGGCTCTGGAGGGCCCATTATTTTCTTCTTCAACGCCTCCACTTTGTCAGCAGCAACAACATCCATCACATCGGCCTGGTCCTGCAGCAGAAATGGGTCTTGCTCCATGAGGTAATGAGCCTAGGTATCATGGTATGTGTCACTCTGATTCTCAAAACATTTGAATATGTGCATTTAATTCTTTTTTCTTCTAACGTGTGCTTGGACCTTATGCCTTTCCACTTGACCACACCAGGGGGGAATGACAGGTTGCCCTAGTAAGGTGGTTCCCATAGGGTTTGAGTTGCCACTGGGGGGATTCATGAAAGGTCATCATCTGTTCCCACCATACTTACCACTTTTCATCTTTTTCCTGCTCATCCATCCCATACATTGGTCCAGGAATTGGGTTGGCCATACTATCCAAGGGTTGTACCTTACCTTGTGGGAAGAAGGGGCTAAAATCCTAGAGGGTAAAAGTAGCTGGAAAAAGATAAAAGCCAAAAGAATGAAATCTTGAGATGCTTCGCCCAGGGATCCCTGAGAAAGCAATAAAAGGATTCTTAGCAAGAAACAGAGGGACCCATAAAAAATAATAAATCAAGACCTAGTTGGAGGATAAGGAGTCTCATCACGAGCTAGCCTTTTAGGTCCATGGGCATGTAACGGTGTGACACTATCATTTAGCTGGTCACCATGACAGGGTAGTGGCTCTTGGTGGCACAACCAAGAGAAAAGGGGTCTCATCACGAGCCAACCTTCTCATTTCTGTGAAATGCTTGTGGGTAACATTGCCACCAGTGGTTACCACGCCAGGGCAGTGTCCCCCAACTAGTCTCTTGAAAGAAAAAACAATAAGAATAAAAGATAAAAGGCATGAATGGGCTTGGAAACATTTGCATCCATGACAAGGTGCAACTCACCCTTTTCAAAGGCACCCACAGGTAAGCCATACATTTCCCTGATTATCACTGCACCCATTGCCCAAACATCCCTTACCACCTCATCCACTTACATGGCCTGGATTTGACTTCACCTGGAAACATCCCACATCCAATGAGCACTAGCCCAATAGGACATCCTAGTGTCCCCTCCAAACTTGGCTTGTAGAATAGCATAACGTCTTTGAGCACTTGTCTGGGTAAAAGGGGTTTCATGCAAATGTTTAAATAACTTGATGGTTAGATGTGATTGACATTGATATGATCCCTGTGACTTGTGAGTCCATGGAGGGCGTATTTGTTGATGTTGCAGGGCCACACTTGATGGACAGGTACATATGGGGAGATGATTAGTTTGGACCTCCATGGGGCTAAAATCCCACCATATGGATGCTGAGATCCTAGCCAGGGGCAGAGACAGATCATGTGTTTGCACCGGAGAGAGAGGAGGACGTTCCACCAGGGACAGCCTGGTAGGCCTGGACCTAGGGGTTTCTTGCCCTTTTCACCATGATGTAGGCCTTGGAAGGCCCATGACATCACCTAGGTCACCCAACGTTTTGGATACTTTGGAGGCAGTTGTGTGCCAAGTGACACGTGTGGTAGGATCTTGAGGCCCAAGGAGGCCAAATGTTTTTCTCTATAGGCCTTGGAAGGCTCATGACATCACCCAGGTCACCCAACGTTTTGGATACTTTGGAGGCAGTTGTGTGCCAAGTTGCACGTGTGGTAGGATCCTTAGGCCCAAGGAGGCCAAATGTTTTTCTCTAGGAGGCCAACGTTGCCCTAAAAGGGCCTAACGTCACCCTAAAAGGGCATGACATCATCTTTACAGCTTGATTTAAGGTTTATTTATGACATTTAATGTAAGAACTTAATATTATGTGTAACTAGCCATGTAGGCCTTTTTGACCTAATTTTGGTCATTGTAACTGTATAAATAAGGGAAAAATCACTCTTATTTTTCATCATCTTTCACTCACACTTGTGAGGACTGAAATTTGCACCCTATCTAGGGTTTCTTGGCTGAAATTTTAGGTGCACTTGTTGAGGAAGGCTAAATTTTGGAGTATTTTGGCAAGTTTCTTGGTGGATGTGTTCAACTAGGGTTTTTCTTGATGATTCTTGATGTATGTAAGTGATTTTTTTGCAATTCTTCTTAATTGAATGGTTATAGTCTTATTTATCTTGCATTTACATTCAAGATTATAAAATTGCTTGATTAAACCCTAGGAAGACTAGCACATGTTATTGTCCTAGCTTTAAAAGACTTCACCTACTAGATCTTGTCAAAAGACCATTTTTCTTGAAGCATTTTCTAGGGCCTTGCCATTGCAACACCCTAGTCGTACTTGCTTCATCTTAGCCGATTTTGCTTCATCATTGAGTTAAAGAGGGAGGAAATCTACTAAGGCCTAGGGTTACCTACAACTTAGTAGCTAGTTTCCCCTAGGGTTTGATAATTGGAGCCTTAGGTTACCAACACTCCAATCTATCAATCTCTCTTGTCTTTGACTCCCCTATTTTCATTATTTCTCTTCAACATTTGCTGCCACATCATTGACTCCATTTGCCCTAAAGAACTAGTCTAAGTCCTCTTTTGAGTAATTGATCAAAACAACCATCAAAACTTATACTTTGAGCTCCCTACTAACCATTTCTAACACTAGAATAGCCTAACCTACTAACACTATTGCTGTTGTTACTAAAGTAAGCTACAACCATTAATTGCAGCATTAAAAGCTCATAAAAGAAATTGAAAAGGCTGATTAATACATTGTCTTGTTTGCTTCTAATAAATGCTAGTATTATGATTTCAATGGTTGATGATTCTTAGTCATTTTGAAGCCATTTCAAGGCATGTAATGTGAAGTATTGCATCATCAATATTTGCTGTTATAATTTTCTGTTTACTTCATCATTATCATTGAATTGCTTCATTTGAGAAAGTCTATGGTTTTTTGAAGTGCTAACCAACAATTGTACTTGCAAATATATATAGTTTCTTGTTTCTTTGTTCCGGGCAGGTACACTTTAATATATTATCATTTCATTGGTTAAAAAAACTAGGACTTTCTGATCGATGGTGACTTGTGAGAGGGGATATTTTTATTAGCCATTTTGACCTTGCCTTCTCAAACCCCGAGGTCACCGGGGACATCTCCCCTGGGCCTACCACCCTAAATAGAAAGAGGAATCCTATTGACGTGACAGTGATAGGATACCCTCAAGTTACGCCAATTTGCTCTCCTTTTACCTTTCATCTATCAAAGTACAAATTGCTCTATAACAGGTGGCATAGCCAAGAGAAAGGGGGTCTCATCACGAGCCAACCTTCTAATTTTCGTGAAGTACTTGTGGGTAACGCTGTCACCACTGGTCACCGCTCCAGGACAGTGCCCTCCAACTATTCTCTTGAAAAGAAATAGCAATAACACAAAGAATAAAAGGCATTGAATGGGCTAGGAAATAATGGCATTCATGACAAGGTGAACTCGTCCTCTATAGAGGCACCCACAGGTAAGACCTACATTTCCATGTTATCACTGCACCCCTGCCCAAACATTCCCTACACCATCTCATACATCTACATGACCTAGATTGGTCTTCACCTGGGAAACACCCCAAAGTTGAGAAAGATTATCCCAATAGGACATCCTAAGACCCTCTCCAAACCTGCCTTGTTAAACTGCATAACGCCTTTGAGCATTTGTCTGGGTAAAGGGGGGTTTGATGCACATGTTTGGGTAACTTGATTATTAGATGTGATTGACATTGCTATGATCCCTGTGACTTATGACCCCATGGAGTAAGTACTTGTTGTTGCTGCAGGACCATGCCCGATGGACAAGTACATATGGGGAGATGATATAGTTCGGACCTCCATGGGGCTAAAAGCCCACTAGATGGATGTTGTGACCCCAGCCAGGGGCAGAGGGATATCAGAGGCTTGCACCAGAGAAAAAGGAGGACGTTCCACCAGAGGCACTTTAGCAGGCCTGGACCTAGGGGGGGTCTTTCCCTCCCACCATGACGTTGGCCCTTGAAGGCCCCTGACGTCATCATTTTGAGCCTTGACGTCATCCAGTTAGGGTTTTGGCATGAGGACGACTTGGTTGGCATGTGTGGCAATTTTTGAGGCCTTTTGAGGCCTAACATCTCAGTTCTGAGGCCTAGCGTTCCATGATGGGGCCTAAGGTCACCCTAGGAGGGGCATGATGTCATCCCTAAAGGGAAATTAGGGTTTTGAATTGTTAATTTTATGTAAAACTGGATTTTTGATGTAAACTGGCCATGTCGACCTTTTTTGACCTAAAATGTAATTAATGGTCATTCATATTGTATAAATAGAGAGAAAATACTCTCATTTTCTCATCATCTTTCACTCACACAAGTCTGAGGTCTGAAATTTGGCCTATTTTAAGGCTTATTGGCTGAAATTAAGTGGTGTGCAACTCTTGGAGGAGGCTATTCTAGGTGTATTTTGGCATTTTCATGGTGGAAAGTCTTCAACTAGGGTTTTGTTACTAGATTATTCTTGTTGAAGTAAGTAAAATCTTCAATTCTTCTTTATTTGAATGGTTATGGTACATTTTCTTATTCATTTCTAAGATTATGAAATTGCTAGTTTGAAACCTTAGGAGAAAAGCACATGTTATTGTCCTTTTCTTTATAATTTTTCACCTAATTGATTTTGCCAGAGAACATCTCCCTTGAAGAATACACTAGATCCCTACCTTTGTAGCATTCTAGTAGCATTGCTTCATTAAGCTTCACACATTTTATTTCAAGTTTTATTTAAAGAAGGAGGAAATCGCTAGGACCTAGGGTTACCTACTTTCTAGCATTTTTTCCTTCTAGGGTTTTAGATGTTGAGGCCTTAGGTTACTAACACCTCAATTATCTTCCCCTTCCTTTAGATCATCTATTATCATTTGTTGTTTCCCTCTAAGAATTGCCGCTGCATACTTTGACTCCATTTACCCTAAAAGGCACTAGTTCACACCTTGCAAGTGATTGATTGACCAAACAAACTCTTAAACCATCTACCTTAAGATTTTAACTAACTATTTCTAACTTTAGATTAGACTAACTTACTAACTAATTTGATTCTGTTGCAAAAGATTGCTACAACCATCTATAACGACAACACATTCATCTTAAAAGAAAGATCAAAAGCTGATGATACATTGCCATCATTGCTTCTGGCAATTACTATCATTTTGTCAAGTTTATGCTATCATTTCTTATCATTTTTGAAGCATTATTGAGGCATAATTGTGTAGCTGTTGCTAAACATATATTGCTGTTATAAATACTTATATTGCTTTAGATTTTATATCAACTTGTTCATTTTATCAAAGTCTATGGTTTTATGAAGCACTAACATCATATGGTACTTGCAAATAACATCTTTTCTTGTTGTCTTGTTCTGGGTAGGTACACTTAAATATTATTTTGCTTCATCTCCTTAAAACCCTTGGAACTTTTGATCAGAGTGACCTGTGAGAGGGGTGGGACTTTCTTAATACTTTTTCCTTAGCCTTCTCAAACCCTCAGGTCACTAGGGACGTCTCCCCTAGGGTACCATTCCTAAATAGAAAGAGGTGTCTTATTAAGGTGAAAATGATAGGACATTCTCCTTGTTACGCCAATTTAGTATCCACTTGCCTTTGGCTTTGGGAAAGTACAAATTGTGCGATAACAGGACCAACTATTACTCATTCCTAAACCCAAATTTTTGTTGCAACTAAACCCTAATTTCCACGCGTTCTAACAATGCGCTCTTTCTCTCTGCAGTCTTTCGACTAGCCTTTGATACCAGTCCTCGACTAGCCTCTGATATTTACTTCTACTCTTTCGATCTTTGAGGAGCTTAATCCACCACACTTTCGATAGGCCCTGCCTCGACTCCTTGGTACCTTTCAACTAGCTTCGACACGCTGGTACGATTATGTGACATATACCATCTCTTTGTTGTTTCCATCCTTCCTTCTCCATTCACATTGTCTTGCTTATAATCGAGGTTATCAACGTGCTACACCTATAATTTCATACGTAGCGTCCCAAGTCAAACCTGTTGCATAACTCAGGTATTCATGACCATGCTCTTCTCGCAAATGGATCATCTCTGGTGAGAGAAATTTTTTAATGCCAAAATGAAGATGGAGATGCTGGGTATCGACGCGCACACTTATTGCTCTCTTATGCACCCATCGTCTTCCTTTCGTTATTCCATGAGCAACCAATGAAGCATTGTATTCATTCTTTTTAGTATTCTTGGAGCAACATTTCTGTATTCTTGGTGGAGTATCATTACCAGTAACTTATAAATGCACTCTCTCATCTCCATTGTTGGCATGGTGTTGACTAACAAGGAAAACTACAAAGAATGGTAGAAGAAGATCAAAAGCACACTGATCTTCAATGACCTGTGGAAAGACATTTGCGAAGCAACAACAGTACCTAGCAACAAAATCACTAAAGAAGAAGAAGAATCATACTTTGAATCTGCTGCCTCAAAATCAAAGTCGAAGAGTAGCAGACCAGGGAGTATACCAATCATTCCAACATCAAACAAAGAACGTGCCATATGGGAGGACAAAGACCAAAATGCATATGTTGTGATTTCTGCGATACTAAGTGAGGAGGTGAGCCATCATATTGCTTCTATTAATGATTCCTATTGCACCTTGAAGAGATTGAATGACTTGTATGACACATACTCTGAACTGGAACTCATACAACTAATGGTGGTAGGTTGAAGAATGATGACCTTATGGCTTTAGCTTCAGAAATCAAAGCCATAATGCATGACATTGAGGACATTGGAGTGAAGATTGATCTTCCTCTCACAACCTTCATTAAGGCCCTCTACCGTACATATTCTCACTACCTTGAATCGTTGCAAGCAAGTGGTCAAATGAAATCCATCACATTTGACAAGCTAGTGGAGAAAGTTGTAGAACGTGAGAAAGCCTTTGGAAAGAAGTCATCTCCTTCAACTGGAGAGACTGTGTACCTTGCTCGGAAAGACAAGAGTAAACCGCATAATTCTTTTAGAGGAGAAAGTGACAAAAGAGGACGTGGATGTGGAAGAAAGAGTTTCAGAGGTAGGGGGGTTGACACAACCAAGGTGATAGATCCAATCTTCATTGTACCCATTGCAAAAAGAATGGGTGACATGAAGCAGATGACTGTAGAGTTCAATGGAATAAGATCAAAGAAGAAAGACAAAATCAGAAAGAAGACATAGATAGAACTTCAGAACCAACGAAAGGTAAAATACCTTCTCATTACGTTGTTTCTGATTGCAATGTAGGAGTAACTGAAGATTTGTTTAACACTTCACTTTCTTCTTGGGGAGATGCATGGCTTCTTGAAACAGGTGCAACCTCCCACATGACATTTCGAAGAGATTTCTTCGAAGACTTAGATGACAATGTATATGGCATAGTGTACTTTGCAGATAGATCAAGTCTCAAACCTTCGAGAATGGTAATCATCATGCTTAAGTTGCCTGGACTCCCGGATTTTCTTCTGCACAGTGTACTCTATCTTCATGAGCTGCAAAGGAACTTGTTGTCCCTTGTGCACATTAGACAACAAGGCCACTTTGTTCATATGTTCGGTGACAAAGTTGAAATAAGGAAGGATTCTGACAACATCGTTGTCATGACCAGAATGGAAGATGGAAGACTACTGAAGTTGAAAGGGACATCATCCCATACACAAAATGTTGCATACCTCTCTCATCATGATTCAGGTATAATGCCATCTAGTCTTTTGTGGCATGCTAGATTTGGCCATATTAATTATGACAATATCTATTTGTTGAGAAAGAATGGCGTTTCTAGTTTGCCTACTATTCCAAGGAAATTGAAGCAATGTGATGCTTGTATCCTTGGAAAGCATAGAAAACAACCATTTCATGATTCTACTTCTAGAGCATGTAGAAAACTTGAACTGATTCATTTTTATTTGTGCGGTCCTATGCCCCTTCCTTCTCCAAATGGAAATAGATATATCATGACTTTTATTGATGATTACACTTGAATGTGTTGGGTGTACTTGCCGAAGGATAAATCACAAGCTTTTGAAACTTTTAAAAATTTTCATGTATGGATTCCAAATGAAGCTCAGTCTCGTATTGGATCTCTTTGCACTGATAATGGAAGAGAATGTAAATTGTTATTGCTCAGTTTGTAGGACAGGTTTAGTAGCTTGGAGGCAAGACTCAAACTGGTGTAACAAGAGCTTCCCCACCCACTGTCACCTCGATGGGGAGCTCTTTCTATTTAGGGTGGCTAATCCCAAGGGAGACGTCCCTAATAATCTGGGGTGCTGAAGGAGAAAAGATCAAGGGTTTGAGGTTCAAGAGGTCAAAGTATCTTTTCCCTTTCATAGATTACTGCCAAGAGAGATAGTCAAAGAGAAGGTATTCCACTGAAAGAGGCACATGTTTGCGAGACAAGGAAAATAAAACTAAAACGTGCAAACAGTGGTTAGTATTTCAATTGCTAATGACTATCTTTAATATATATGAGCAATAATAACATATAATTATTGACGAAGTCAATGATTGCAAATAAAGACAATGGCTTATATTACTTCTTCAATAAATACAAAATGATACTTGCATTCAGTGTATAATATTAATCCTTATGTTATCACAATGCATTAAATATGCTCACATATATATTGTTGCTGCATCACTATACAACTAAGGGTGACGTCAGCCCTATTTTAGGTTAGTTTTAGCTAGACAACAAAGTGGACGTTTTGCTAATTAGGCCAATGAGACTACTCAACACTTGTATCTCTATCCAAAGATGACTCAGCCACAACTTTTATACTAGTCAAGAGTTAAAAATAGGCAAGACGTCATCATAAGTCTAGGGTTAGTATGACGCTAGGGTTAGTTAGGGTTTCAATTTAGGAGAGTTTGAAAGCTTGTTTTAACATCAAAGGCTCAACGTTGCAAGTTTTAGACCAGTGCCTAGGGTATTATGGAGTCAAGGAGAGAGACTGATGGCTTGGAAAGATCTAAACTTAAGGACGGGAGAGTTAGGCTTAATGGTGCTGCAATGGCAGGGCCACTAAGTCAAAACCCTAAGGGGAGGAGGCTCATTCCGGTGTAGCTTAAGCTAGGCCTCATGCTCTTCCCTCTTTCCTTGAGACTCTTTGGTAAAAACAACTAGCTTTAAAATATAAATCTAGGGCTGAAAAGTGTTGTAGAGCCAAGGCTCTTCAAACCCTAAGAGTCAAACCCTAGGTGTAAAGTTAATTAGGCCTAGGACGTCTTCTTTCTTCAATTTATGCTTCAAGCTAACTCAAGAAAAATGAGAAATAGTGTAGCAATGGCTAGGCTATGTTCTTCTTAATCAAATGGCTAAACAAGTTTTTATCATGGGGACATAAAGCAAGGACCTACTTGTGTGGTTGCTCCCTAGGGTTTCAATGATTAAGCATAAAAATAACAATGTAACTATACATGTAAGATATTAAACCTACAACCATTCAATCAAGAAGTTTTGTATGAAAAATACACTTACAAATTCATGAAGAGCTTATCAAACCCTAGTTGTAACACCTTCCAATGATAAAAACACCATATACATGCCAAAGATAATCCTTCCAAGTGTAGCACCTCAACTCCAAGAGCCAATAATCCAAGACAAAAAGACTAAAAAGAGATCTCTCACAAGAGAGTGAGTTGTGTTTATTCTAAAATGAGGCTCAACGTCCTCAATTTATATCATCCAAATGAGCTTTAATTACAAAAATAGGTCATTAAAACAACCGACAAGGATGACTTAAACAATATTACATCATTTGTCACATTAAATGCTAAAATGTCAAATTATGAGCTAAAAAAGGAGACGTCAGGCCCCTCTGAGGGAGACGTTGGCCCTTTTTGGGAAAGATCAGCACCCTAGAGGCAAAACGTTGGCCCTTCTAGGGCTCCTGCAAGTTGCCACACATGCCAAATGGTCCAAGCACACTGCCACATCCTCCAGAAAACGTCCAGCCTACCGTAGGTGGCGTCCTGTCCATCAAAGCCATCATCTCATCTGCAGGGGGTGATCCCCCTACGTCGATCTCTGCCAAAGTGTCCTGGTGAGGGCGTCCTTCTGTCTTCTTTATGCAAGGGCTCATCATGACGTTTTCATGCCTTTGCCATCCCAACAACCATATGATGGGCTCTTCAGCCCCATGGAAGTCTGAACTAATCATCTCCCCATGTGTACCGGTCCTATGGTACCTGTCTGCCAGGCATGGTCCTGCACATCAAAGACTACGCCCTCCATGGGCTCATCAGTCCTAGAGATCATAGCAATATAAATCATATTTCATCATTAAAGTTATCAAATATATGCATGAAATCTCTAACATATCATCTAAGAGCTCAAAGATATTACACAGTTCTACTATACAAAGCTAAGGAAACCAACAGAACAACCTATTGGGCTAATACACACAAGAGATGGAAAGTTTCCTCAGAAGATCATTCAAGCCATGTTTTATGAGGTGATATGTTTTTTTAGGGATGTCCAGTCATAGTAAGACCAAGGGAAGGTGTTGTCTGTGGGAGCCTTTGTAGGAGGCGAGCTGTACCCGTCATGGATGCATTGTTTCCCAACCCTTTTTGCCTTTATTTTTATTTTATTGCTTTTATTTCTTTTTTATTTCATGGTCTGACCAGAGGACACTGCCTTGGCTTGGTGGCCAGAGCTGACAGTGTTACCCACTGGTATCTTCGCAGAAATGATAAGGCTAGCTCGTGATGAGACCCCCTTTCCTTTGGCCATGCAACCAAAGGTCACTGCCCTGGCTT
>ML787516.1:33799-65148 GCA_009831015.1 Picea engelmannii | reverse complement strand
CTGGCCACTGAAAGTCACTTCTAGCCATCCCATCCTGTAGTGTTGCTCCTCCCAATTCCAATGAGCTATTACACTGAGAGGTTCCTCCAAGTAATGTGCCCAAAATGACCTCTTCAATGATTTCAATTAACTTATAGCTCAAATAAGTCAAAATCATGGAAATCATCGGAATGCAACGAAACCAAAGCCAATCTGTGCAGAATGGCTCATAATGATGGAATATGATGATCAATGCAAGCTGGACCCCACAATGCCTCTCAAATACCCCTGTACTCGCTATAACATCCATCTGGCTACTCTGGTCATCATAAATCTCTGCACCGTGATGATGTCCCAAAGTGGGGACATTACAGTCCTCCCTGCTAGAAAATTGCTTGTCCTCAAGCAATAACCAAATCCACTCGAATAAAATACCAGGATCCCATGTCCACCTATGGGATACACAGTAGAACCCATATAGAGATGAATACTCATGCACTCTACCCCTTGGATCCCATATCATGAAGTGAACTACAATACTTTGTGAAGCATAGTCCTGGAAGATATCAAACCTGTGAACCTCCTGCACCTGACCCATGGCCTCATCTTGGAATGAGTCCATCCTCCAAATCTCTACCAAGATGCACACGCCCCCCATCAACTGCTCATGCTGATGCCAGAATGAGGTACTATAATACCTCCGTGAGACACCCTCAAGCGCTGTGCTCCGCTTAACATTGAAGCTAAATGGAAAGTTAGAACAACTTTCCCCTTCAAAGGTCCACTCGCCCCTGTCAGTCAGTGAAATGCTCAACACTGCAATCCCTGGGTCCCATGCTAACCTCTGTAGAAGATCACCATACTGGCTCTGCACCACTCTGATCACAACTGTCTGTCCCCTGCATACATACTGGATCCTCCTCACCTGTATCCTCAAGCTGAAATACCTGTGACCACCGAACCTGCTGCCCAGAAACTGTATTGACATAGACACCTCTGTAGAAGAAGTACCTGTCCAAATGTCTCCATGCCCTATCATGATGATCAAGAGGAAGAAAAGGTCTCGCCCCATAGGACACGTACCTTCCGGCCCACTCCAAACCAACGCAAGGTGGAGTGTGTGGCTCTCTGGTGCCACCTGGGTCGTCATGTAGTGAAACATCCTGCTAACCAAGTGAACTCCCGGATCCCATGGAAAACTTGGAAGTTTATCACTTCCAGTCTCTTCTAGCTGCTCATGTGCTGGATTGATCACTGTCGAAAGCCCTCTGTGCTCATTTGTCATCACTTGTTCTATGATGCTCATCATCACACACCAAGTCTCAACTGTCTGTCTAACACGGTCCACCTCTGACCTGCCATATGCCGTAAAAGTACTCCTGTCATGTAGTCTCGGCATACTCACTCTCCATGCCCCCAGCCACGGCCTATCCCTCCTCATGCTGCTGTCTATGATAAAAGTGTCAGGACATGCTAATAGAAACCTTTGCAGTTGACTGTAGGACTGGGAGGTGTCACATGCTTTGGTCAATCCCAAGGATTCGACCAGAAGCTCGTCATCGGTATCCATGAAAGATGCTCTCCTGTGGTCATCATCGAATCCCAACCATCCAGTACAAACGGAAGTAACCCCTCCGACTGCTGGTCAACCAACCTCCATCTCTCATCTCCCATGCAACTGCTGAAATGGTGAAGGTGATCCCCCACAACTATGTGTTGCTGCAAATGAGTGACATCTGCATACTCCCCTAAGTGCGTCTCCTACCTACAAGTCAATACACCTATCTAAACCTGACTGTATATCTTGGCATGTCTCTATGCACTGTCACTCCTCACTGTATGCTCCGACATACTCATGTCATCTCCTGTAGACTCATGCTGCATCACTGATACTCTCTCCATGAGAGTATGAAAATCATCCATGGCAATCCCCTCATCTGAACTACCATATGCCATTGATGCTCTCCAACAGTAATCTGCCATCACTGCATGCACATCATCAATACGTCTAGTGGCTGCCATGATCATAGCCTCACTAACTCTCAACTTTGCTGTTGATTGGTGTGACCCCTGATCATGGTCATGTTGAGGTGCCACCTCATATCCCTCACTGCCACTGTTAGTCTCGCTAATGTCAACTCTAGAGTCCCCATAGACACTCTCTGCATAAGATAACATGCTCAACTGCCCACTATCTATGGTGCTACTGGGTCTGTCCATACGTAACTGCACATCATCCTCAACTGCTAGCTCCCTCTGAATCATACTGTATCCGGTGTGAGAAACTGTATCCTCCTATGCACTCAACCTGCTACTATCATCTGCACCTGGATCCCATATAGATGTATCCAGACACATGCTATGGTCATCCTGGATACTAAAGAGTGCATCCTTGTCACTGCAAGCCGATCCTAGAAGTAAGTGCTCCATCAACCTGTCAGCCTCTACAATCTGCTCAACCAATGTATTCTCCAACAGCTGTGACTTCATCTCCTCTGGCTGACCTATATGTGTGAGGTCAACTGCCTGTACGTCCTGTACCTCCTCCTGGATCTGTGGGTCTACCTGTCCATGGTGTGCATCCCTCACACTAGGCTCATCCAACATACCTGATGTGCCATTGATATCCTCATGTGACGTGGCTATCATGGGTGTTTAAATAGGTGACAGATGTGTCACAACCCCCATAGGAAGCTCATCATCTCTAGGTGCTAACACGTGTGAATCCTCACTAGTGTCACCACTCTGCTGAGGCGTAAGGTCATCAATGGTATGTGATATGTCTGCTGAGACACTGGTACAATCGTCCTGTCCATCTTGCTGCCTATCCACTACACAAGGGTCATCATCCTCCTCAAGCGTGCAAGCATCAATAGCCTCCGTGCAAGAGTCATCATCACTATCCTCTGAGGTAGAGTCACTATCACTAGCCTCTGTGCAAGAGTCACTGTCATCATCAGACTGCTCCAAATCCTCATCATCACTATTGTTATCTCCTAAAATAGCACTGTCAAGCTTTCAATTTTAGGTAATAGAAACATGTCAAAAAATTCATTTCAAAATTTTTGAGGTATGTTATATGGTCTGCTTTTTGGATGTCAACTTGGAAGAAGTATCATCTTTGGTCTTGGCATTCAAATTTTCAAATCTCAGGTTTTCGGTGGTTAAAAGGGGTTAAAAAATGGCTCTTAACGACTGAAAGTCATGGTTTTCGCTAGTTAAGAAGCGGAAATAAAAGGCCCATTAACCACTGAAAACGTTTCTATGCGCAAAGGAAAAACTCGTGCTTTCGCACGAGCCAGATGTCAAGCGAGTGTGATCATCACTTCTAATCACCGAAAGTCATGTCAAATGGTGAGCTCTCCAGGTCATTGATGAATTAATACCGAAATGTCCTCTCAGCCTTCATCTGTCAGATTGCCATTAAGTTTCGGCGAGGCACATAAAATCATATGAGATTCTGCATAATAGAAAGGATACATCACTTGGATTTTCAATACTGCCAGCCACGGGATTACAAGATCATGATGATTTATTTTTAGCTCTGTTTAATTTCCATTTAATTTCATTTTGAATTCGAGAGTTGTCATCTATATCACAATCCCGTGATTCTCTCAACCAGGCACATTAGCATAGTTCACAATCCCATTCACTATGGCAAGCTGGTGATTAAAGTCTCGAGTTCAGCAATCGATAAATCGTCCAGGTGTCAAACTGAATTATTCAACCCAGTCATCAGGTAGTTTCAATTCGGTCATATTTCGATTCTATATTGTCTCTTACTTGGAAATAAGTCTCAGCTTAATTTTAGTTTACTGGTTGTTTGAATCAAGGTTTGGTTAAATCATGATGCTGAGTCATACCTATGGTCATTGTTCTTACTCTGAATTATATACCTTGTTCCTGAATTAGCTTTGAGTTAAATCCTCTGTCATCGATTCTGTTATCAAATTATACTCTCTGTTTGATGAGTCACACCTTCTGTTCATTGAGCCATACCATACCTTGACCTATTCCTAAAGTTTTGAGTTCCGTCCCTATTTGCATGCATATTCTCCTAATTGACAGGGACACATCAACATTTTTTAAAATGTAAAAATCTGGACCAGCCCTAAGGGCTGAACTTGATGGGGTTTGGTACCTAGAAACTCACCCGGAGGTGGCATAATTCTTCAAACAGGCTGGGGTATTTTCATATTGTGAAAAATTAACCAATTTTCATCAACAAGTGGCCGAGTCTTTTGCCATTTCTTATGATGGGAGGTCTGCTAAAATAGGAAAGGAGGAGTTTATCATTGATGAAGCTACCATTGCTGAGTATATAGGTCTACCCAGGTCAGGGGATTGTTGGTTTAAATCAATTGTTCCTTCAAATATTGAGTTTAGGTCATATCTGTTGCCTATTCACAAAGATCTTATCTGGAAAAAATATATTCCAATGTCTTACTTGGAACCAAAGTGGCAGTCCTTGTTGAAAGCAATATTTGTTTACATAACATGCGAAGGGAGATATAACAGAGTGATGTTTTATCACTTCAAGCTTCTAAACCATTTCACAGGCTGAGCACCTATAAATCTTCCTTTTTATCTACATAAGGCTCTCACCAAAATGGCGAGACAGGTTAAGGTTAAGCCCACTAAGGAGGCAAGCAGGTTGTCCCATCAAGGACTCATCACTCTTATTATTAAGGAGTCTTTGAAGAAGAAGTAGGTTGCATTGAATTACTTTCTCTTCTGGAATGAATTCCAGATTGACAAACCACCAGAGGACAAGGGCAAGAAGACTGCCACAAGGAAGGCTATTACTCCCAAGAGTAGTCAAAGTAAACGAAGGGCTATTTCACCCTTGAAACAACAAGCAGAATCTTCCTCAGCCAAGAAGAAGAGAACAAAGAGAAAATTACAGTTTGAGGAAGGAGAGAAGGCTGAAGGTTTGGCCATGGAGTATAATCCTTTAAACCTCCCATATTCAGATTCTGAACATGAACCAGAGCATAATGAGGCACAAGGAGAGCAACAAACTGATACAGCTGCTGATGAATACCCAAACCTACCTACTCCTACTCCTCCAGAGGAACAAAATCATTCATCAGTAGGAGCTTCTTTGAGAAAACCCAAAGCTTCCAGGACTCAGAAAGTGAGGAAAATTCTACAACAAATCTACGAAATGGAACTTTTAATAAGGGTTATTAAAAAGACAAATACATATCTGACAGAAAGAAATGAAGAAATTCATAACATTAATAAAACTGTCAAGGAAAAACATGACAAGATCAAAGACAGGAACAGGGTATTGATAAGGGAGAACATGAAGCTGTACAGGTAGCTAAGACTTCTGAGATTAAAAATAAAAGAATCCCAACCTCCAGCTCAAGAGAATACACAGTTGGAAACCCTAGACCAAGTTGCCACCTCCATAGAAGAAGAAATACAGACTGGTATTCATCAAGAGGAAGTCACAAGCCCTGTCAGGGAGAAGGGAACTTCATCCAAGAAGCCTTGAAACCATATACAACCATACAAGTAATCGAAAATTTTGAATTTATGATTTTTGAAAAAATTCTGCTTTTCGGTGGTTTAGGCGAGCCTGAGCGTGCTCATTAACCTCCGAAACGCAGTGCTTTCGGTGGATAAGAAGCTTAAAATTTCATACAGTTAACCACCGAAAGCCTGTATGACCAGATTCATTGAAATTTTGCTCAGATTGGAAATTTTTGAGTTGGAATGAAATGAAACCTCTTTGAATAAGCAGGTAATGAATTATCAAAATCAAATCTAAAGGCTAGTTTTGAGGGATAAGGTCAAAAAGAGGTTTTTGAACTACATTTGGCATCTTTTTCAAAGGCAGAATATCAGGGGTTTGAAGACACATCATCCAACTCAAATTTCATCTTCAGGAGATCAAACCAAAGAACCTTGGAAGGCTAGGCTACACATCATCAACTTTTCAACCACATTTTGAGGATTATCAGATAGGGATTGACCTCATTTTGAGAATCTACTCCTAGTTTCTTGTAAATACAGTTTGCTTTCTGTTTTTAGAAAATCAGATCCATTGTTTTAGGATCTGAGAACTGCGATGTAAAGCTATACATCTACAGAATTAAGATAGATGAAGGGGAATCTGGGATACTTTTTGGCTATGTACTTTGACTCTTTTATGTTATATGAATCACAGTCCTCTTTTTTTACCAATGTCAGTATTGTTCATATGTTCACCACTCTATAATTTGATTCGGTTCAGCTTAGCTATTGAGAACTATCATCTTCTTGTGTAGCTCATGAATGTGAATTAAATGATTCTCTGCTATTTTGTATGACCCTACATGTTTGTGTACCTGGTTATCTTGAATAGTATTCTTCACACCTTATTTCATTACTGTAACTGATATTTGGTCTCTAAAAGAACTGGTTTATTTAGATGCATAATAAGTTGTCCTTTTATAAAGCCTTCTTAGTTATCCCATTGTTCCAAACACTTTGATTATTCATAATTTCTTAAGTTACCAAGCATCCTTAGTCTACAACCCTAAGGAGTTTCTTGGAGTGATAACAACTATCATAGTGTACCTCAATGATTTGCTTCTTACCCTTACCCATACACCTATGATATGGTTCCCAAGGCACCTTGCAACTATAGCAAAGTTGTGTGCTCCTAATGGGTGGGGGGTTTCTCTGTGCTTCCTTCCATCTAGCTGTCATAGCTCTGTTTTCCTCTGCCATGCCGACCCAATGTGTAACCTCATCTTTGCTCTAAATAGGATTTTTATAGGATACAAAATGATGGAATGTCATTAGACCTCTGAGATTCTCATTGAGGGTTTGATGTTCCCCATCACAATCAACAATCCTTCTAGTAAAGTCCAAAATATCCATAGATTTGTTTTCCTCTGCTATGTTGACCCAATATATAACCTCCTCTTTGCTCCACCTAGGATTTTTTATAGATAAAAACTGTTGGAATGTCAATTGAGCCCTAGTTTCCTCCCCAAGGGCGTAATATTCCTCTTTACAAATCATACTCTCTCTAGCAAGGTAAAACAAATCCATCTCTCCGTATAGAAGACCCCTCTATGGCTCTGCATGCATGTGCTAATTCCCACTGGCTGGCAGGAATCTAAGCTCTGATACCACTGTAATGATCCTAAGCCATTATGCAAGGATCATCACTGTTTTGGTGTCTTTTTAAAACTTTTTTTAAAAGAGGTATTTCGTCAAACACTTTGTTGTCCTACTTGTTTAGATGGGTTTACTTGCTGAATGGCCATTGATTTCGGACTTAGGGTTTACTGATGTGTTTATATGTGTGTATACAACAAATAACAAGAAGAGACAACCATGGAACATACCTCAGCCATATGCAATATGGTAGACAAGCCAAAACATCTCAAACTACTTTATTCATAAAATAGAGAACCCTGCTACAATGAAGATGCCAATCTGGAATGCTCAACAGATGGCCAAGAAGATAGACAATAGAGTTGCTACAAAATGCTCCCGACAATACAAAATAAGCCTCCAAAGGCTGGATAAGAGATGAAGACCAATGCCAAGTGCCAAACCCCTCAAGCTGGAAGATGCCACGCCCTGCTGCAGTGCTGAAGCTCCTCAATATTTCGGCCCTGTTGTCAAAGGTGTCCAATCACCCTAAGAAATATGCCAACTGATAGATCGAGCAGCTTTAAGGACAACCCAGGTGTCCAAATCTCCAAATCCACTCTCAAACCTTGTAGATCTGAAATCCTCCACTGAATGGTGTGCCCCACTAGATGACTGAAGCCCTAGATAATTCGGCCCTGCTGAAGGAGGCCTCCAAATTCTCTAGAACTCTCCAGAAATATAGATCGGGACACTGCAAGTCACTAGGTGAAGTCTCAGGGTCAGATCTGAAGTGTAACTCCTCCAAACTGACTAGATCTAAATCTCATAAATGCCCTCCTTCTCTTCAATTCGTCCCATTTCTCTAAGAAATAATTTGAACCATGAAACTCTCTCATAAAGCACTAGGAATGATGGTGAAGACCCTGCAAGAAGAACCCAAGTGATGGAATCTCCAGAAACCCTGCCAATCTCCTACAACGAATCTCTCTCCAAGGATGGTGCGCCCCTCCTGCTAGAAACCCTCAACTGGTGCGCCCTCTCTCTATCTGCACATGAAACTGATGTAGAATTCCCCTGCAACTGAGTAGATATGGAACTAGAAGGGTGTGGGAGAGTATTGCATCTCCGAGACCAAGCTTGGGACAAGCTAGGTGGAATCTTCCACCACCGAATCATCCTCTAGGGTTTGTTAAGTCAAAACCCTCAAAACCCCCAAGAGATGGGCTCACTAACTAAAGCCATATATCAAAATAATCATACATGAATGCATGAGAAGAGGCCCTTGCCTTTCCTTTATACTTTTGTCTCACCTTGTCCCTCCAAAATGACTTTCATTTTATTAATATTTAATTAATTAATTAAATCACTTTAATTAATTAATTAACCTTTTTACCTTTGAAAAGCTCCTTATCTCTCCTTGTGGCTTCCTTGGCCACTGAAAGTCACTTCTAGCCATCCCATCCTGTAGTGTTACTCCTCCTGATTCCAATGAGCTATTACACTGAGAGGTTCCTCCAAGTAATGTGCCCAAAATGACCTCTTCAATGATTTCAATTAACTTATAGCTCAAAATAGTCAAAATCATGGAAATCATCGGAATGCAACGAAACCAAAGCCAACCTGTGCGGAATGGCTCATAATGATGGAATATGATGATCAATGCAAGCTGGACCCCACAATGCCTCTCAAATACCCCTATACTCACTATAACATTCATTTGGCTACTCTGGTCATCATAAATCTCTGCACTGTGATGATGTCCCAAAGTGGGGACATTACACCTTCAATAGTCTTAAATAAAGTAATAGATAAATAATATTGACTACAAAGTTATGAGTTTTTATGTGATATAAGTCATTAAAAATGACAAATATGGAAGTTTTTTTCTCAAATATATCTCATTCCTCATCATCACTCTCAATCTCTCCAATATGTTCCATTTGTTCTCATGTCTTGTTGCAAATCCCTTCCTATTTATTTTTATTGTATGTCCTTTTCATCTTGTCTTTGGGTGACCATGCCCATATGATGTTATTCACATCAATGCATGTCGTTCATTCTCTTCCAACAACCTATTGTTGTGTTTTGTTAAAACATTTTTTGTACAAATCTTTGTTTTCCATCGTTGTTGTAGAGGGCTTCCACCATCAAACCTCTACTTTGTATGTCTTAGTGGTAGCATCTAAATATCAGTAAACACTTCTCTCTTCCCTACCTTACCATATTTCACAATGTAGATCTAATGATTGTACTATGAACATTTATCCCTTAACAACATCATCCTTTGGAGAGATTTCATCTCTCGGCTTGTTACATAGAGGTCCAGTGTAGTGATCCTCAATAGTAGCACTTGGCTTTGGGTGTTTAAGGTGGTTGTAAGGGATTTTCATGAATTTTACTTATAAGAACTTAAGGTTGTGATTATTGTATGTTATTGAAGCCAGAGCTTTCATTTGTTCTATTCCTTTCACCTTTAGCTTGGAACTTATTTTGTTGTGCATCATTTTTTTCTATTGGTCAAAGAACTATGCTTCCGAGAGGCACTAAGGATGAGCAATTGTTGCAAGAAAATAGTTATTATTTCACCAACGCATTGAACAAGAGAGGTCCCAACCTCCCTCCTTTATTACATGGTGATCATCCACATTTGTGACAAGAACTAATGCTATATAGCCTCTTTTCTTTGAACATCTATGTAATTATTTGACTTCCTTTGAAATGAATGCCACCCTTCTTATGAATATGTATAAATCAAACTTTGTTTATCACCTATATTGATTGAAGAATGTATTGGATCATTAGTTTTAATACCATTGACTTGCTCCCCATTTTGGAATTCATGGCATATTAAAGTGTTTGTTTGAACATTCTCAACATGTGGTAGTTGGGACTCAATGTGTTGAATTAGCTATGACACATCCCACTAAATAAAGGCCCATACAACTTTACACAATGTGTCTGCACCATCTAATGCATAAGGCAATTGGATGTTGCCATTGAAAATCCAGTAACATTGACAACAACATAACCAAGTCCAATGTCCTTGATATACAACTTCATTTTATATGGGTAGATTGTTTCCTCAATGACTTTGAAACCATCCAAAAACAAGTCCATAGTTCAAAACAGATTAACATAGAGTACATTATTAGTAATCTTCATTATAAAATAATCATAATGAGTTATTCAAGTAAAATTATAACACATACTTTATTTTAGAATCATAACATATACTTGCATTTAATTTATTTGATTTGTGATTAATTCTAAATTTAGAAAAATATTAAATTTTAATAGTGGGAAGGGGATGCTCTCCTTATGTGATAATGTCTATACGAAAATATAGTTTTTCCCCTTATCTGTATTATAATATGTTTTCCACAAACTCACATATATATTTTAATTATTTGTTTAACTGTTGGGATTGTCCCTAAGGGTGTAATGGGGAGCAAAAGGGCCCATAGTAGAATTATAATAGTGGAGGGCATTTAATATAATGTGGATTATGTCCACTATTCTTGCTATTATTAAATAATGCCTACTATGGTAGTTAGTATTGAGTAAATGTTATGGGGTATCATTAAAGAAGGTCCACTAAGTACTTAGGAGGTTGTTATGATTAGGGTTCTCTTGTTAGTTATAAATAAGGATGGAATTCTCCTTATCAGGGGCATGGAAGAGTATTGTATTTGGAGCTTAGCTTATTCATAGGTTTACCCATCAAAGAGACACGTAAATAGGAGTGGATTCATTCCATAAAAAGATCAATTGTAAGGTGTTGCCATACCTTAAGGGTATTTTTATATAATCAAGTAAAGGAGATTCTCTATCTTATCCTTTGTATCTTGTGTGTGATTTTATCTTCATATCTAAGTTACATAACAAGTGGTATTAGAGATCTTTCTTTGGCCAAAATAATGTTTTTTTCCCTATTTTGCAAGTTTTCAAAGGAAAAAAGAGGGTTGCAACACTAAGAACAATTCCTATAGATTTCTGAGAAGAATTTGAAGAAACCACTTATATATCCGATTTCCTCTCGAAAAATCACTCGAGTTCAAAAAACAATTGTCCAAATCAGAGTCTAAGAAGTGGAGTTATCACTGATTTATAAAAAGTGATTTTAAGGTTTTTCCATGACAGTTGTTGCATGGAATACAGAGTAGATATCTTTCTTGACAGGGTGCTCAAATTTCCACCACATAAACACCATTGGAAAGAGGATTTTTGGGGCTTTGATTTGACATATTAAATGTTATGCTTCCAATCAATACAAAGTGCATTATAGCCCTTGCAAATTTCTGCTCTCAAACCCTAATGGATGTGAAGAATGGTAATGTGGTGGAACATGCCATGGGATAAACAAATGTGGATGGAAAAATATCTCCAGGATCTATCTAAGGGATGCCAAGATATAAAAGAGACATCAATAACTTTAAGGAGTCTTGTATTATTGATACCACATAGCCTTTCATTAATGAAGAGTACAACCGAGCAAGTTATGCTTCATATGATTTAGAGTATGCTCGTGATGATTGGTACATGGACAATTGTTATTTATACGATGACAACTACGCTCACCTTCTATTTGATGACTCTACTCTACCTTATGTAGAGAACATCATGGAGGATAGCCACGAGATTTTTATGACTACTAGTTTTTAGTTTTCCTATTCTTTAGTATACGTGTGCCTTCCAGACCCACATCTGACCTTTTGCACTTATGTGGACAATTTTTTTGATATCGGGATAGATCTATATATTTGAACCCACATGATCATGCTAGGTATTTGGAGTACCATTCTCTGGCAAGCACTGAGCTTAGGTATATCTAGTGGGGAGTCAAGATGAGCTCTTAGACTTGGCACTCAAGTTTATGGATGCGCTCTTTGGATTACTTTAGTATTGCAATTGGTACTTACAAATGGGACACTAGATACTTCAACATGGAAGTCAACACACATACATGGGACCCAGGTTTATGGTAGATCTTGTTGGACTATTTTAGATTGGTGGCTATCATTTATACATTGGATCCTAGTTCTTTGGCTTACTTCATATTGTGGTCAACACCCATCCATGGGACCCTAGTTTATGGTTGTACCTCCATATAACAAGCATAGGGGGAAACACTTTTTTGAGGATGGTGTAATGTTGGGATCCTCTCTAGGGGTGTAATGGGGGTCCAAAGGATCCATAGTAGAGTAATAATAGGGAAGGTCATTCAATGTAAAGTGGATTAGGTCCACTATGCTTCTTATTATTAAATAAGGCATGGTATTGTAGTTAGTATTGAATAAATGTAATTGGGTCTCATTAAAGAAGGTCCACTAGGTAGTTAGGAGGTTGTTATGGTTATGGTTTTCTTGTTAGTTATAAATAAGGGTGAAGTCATCCTTATGAGGGGTGTGGAAGAGTATTGTATTTGGAGCTTACTCATTACGAGGGTTCCCCCTTGAAGAGGCAAGTAAACGAGAGTGAATTCCTTCCATAAAAGGATTAATTGTAAAGTATAAAGTGTATTTATATATAATAAAGTAAAGGGGATTATATTTCTTATTTTTGAATATCTTGTATGCAATACCATTTTTAGATCTAAGTTACATAACATTAACACAAAATCATGTGTGTCAACTTGCCACATGAATATTGTGCACATAACATAATGTTTATTCTATTCATGAATATTGTAATGTATATGCCACATTCCATAGTTGTTTTTAATAGTAATGAGTAATAAATTATGTATGAAAACTGTGATGTATATGCCACATTCCATAGTTGTTTTTAAGAGTAATGAGTAATAAATTATGTAGCAGAAAGTTATTTTTTTATCTAAACCTATAATCCTTAGGTTTTGCAACTTTTTAGTAAGTTCTATGTAATTATTACTATTGATAAAATTTAGAAAACCTATCCAATGAAATCGAGAGAAAATATAATTAAAATTCAACTTAAAAACTACTTTCATATTGACCTGCATTATTTAGAAAAAATTCTCTATTGGTTTGTTGAACTCTATGATTTTATAACCATATGGTAATATGATTACAATATTGTAGTTATAATGTTCTAATATGAATATTTGTATAATATTATTGTAATTACAATAAATTTACAAATCCAAAAATAAAAAACAAAGGAATATTGTCTAAAGTCTCACTAATAGAACATAAGTTTTAAGATGAACTTATCCAATTTGATACATATCTTTTGAACCATATTTTCCACTTCAACTCCAAATAATGAGGGAATGAACACATGGTAAATAAGACTCAATTATCACCTATGAAACTATTAATTGGTTAGTAAAAAAAATCAAGTGGATTGTTGTGTAGCGATTGATATTCAAACAATTAGTAATAAAGGATGTTTTCATTGTACATTGAAAGCCTACATTTTCCATGTTGAGAATATAATATTGTAAATTACAATATTGTTATAACAATGTTGAAATATTGAAATAACATATTGTTAAACAATTGACAGACAATGTACTTCATTGTCACTTAACATCCATTGTCATTTACCCACCCACTATCATTTTTAGACCATCATCTTCACTAGATCTTCACCCTAACTTCTATCATTGAGAAGGCCATGACAAATGGGGAATGCGCTTATTGTTTCTTTGTGCACTTTAGAGAGGAATTTGACACAGTCCCTCAACATCGATTCATGGAAGGCTCAAGGTTCTAAGTCTTCAATACTTGGTAGTTTAACTAGTTATGACATTTTATGAGTCCATCATTAGTAGAATACATACAAGTGTTGGTGATATAAAGGGTTCCAAAGCACTATAGGAGTTAAACAAGGCCACCCATTCTCTCCTACACTATTTGGTCTTTACATTGATAAACTAGAGGAGATCAAAATAGACACATTAGGTAATGCATATGGTTTCTTTCTCTTTGGAATGTATATTGTAATCCTTATTTTTGTAGATGACATTATTTTGGTGTCATGGTTGATGAAAGTGCTAAAAAAACAACTAAACATCCCGGGATCTTATTGCGACTCCCATAGGATTCAAGGGAACTTAGGGAAAACCAAAGGTATGCTTTTCAACACCTTGAAGGGAGAGGTACATAATGCCATTCTCAATGATAGGGGTGAGTGGGTGGAGATGGTCTCATCTTGCTTGTATTTAGGATTATTCTTTTTTGGACCGTCCTTCATTTTGAAAATAGCAACAAATTCCCATTTAAGTAAAGGTTACACAATGATTACTCCCCTTGAGAAGCAGTGTTCCCAACGTCAAGCGTTTGGGAAAAGATTAATCTCTTTCATTCATTGGTCACACCTACTCTTTGTTATGGATGTGAAATTTGGGGGCCTTATTCTTCGAGTTACAAATCAAATTATAATAGATAAATTCCTTGTTTCAATGCTCTCTAACCACATCCATGTGAAGAGTTTGGCTCCTAAGAGCGTCATCCTTGCAGAGTTTGACATTGGTCCACTCATTTTCCTCCATGGTCTTCCATGTTGTCATCATGACTCGTAGGTTTACGTTGATGGACAACCCTTTGATAGGTCATATCATGTACCCATATCTTGCACTTAGGTCTTCTATGTAGTGGACATATAATCAGATCCACTCCCAATGGTATACTAGAGGCTCCTCAACACTCCATCTACTAAGTGTTGATATTGACACATTATGTCCACATAACTTCTCAATGGATTGACTAGACCTCTCCAAATGAGAGATAAAAAATGGCATTTGAGATGATATCTTCAAATCTTATCTTCATTTCACATGGGTTGCACTTATATCACCACTCTCATCGAATCTCCATTTCTATTATAACACATATCTTATTTTCAATGACAGGATCATTAGACCCCTGGATGCACCCACCTATAGTTCTTTTATAGTTTGAGAGTTACACTTACACATATAAATGTTTACTCAAATAATCTACACACTTAGACATATTACCATATAGGTCAAGAGAACCACACATGTCATCACTGATACCTAGAGTTTGAGACCAATGACCACTTTGTTTTAGAGGTTCACTATACTAAGAGATTAGAGGGTAGTTCTTCTTCCTTTTTATGGACTCTCATGACTTACTCCAGGGATTTGTGGCATATGAGGATTAGATATTCCTAGATCTCTTGTTTTGAGAGATGTTTGATCTACGTCATCATATTGATATGATCAAATATTCTATAATGACTTGTAACATAAATATTACTTCGACCTACTTTTAACAAAGACTAAACATGAAAATACCTTATGACCATATCATTGACACAATGGGTAGGTCCATAAGGAAACATAGATCCCTCAACCTTACAACCATAATAGAGTTCCTTTCGATCTCAAATAGTAGGAAAAATGTCCTAGGACAATGAGACCAAGTTGCTTCAACACAAATCCCTTAGTGTATCACTTGGCCTCCTGTCCACAACAAAGTTCATTTTAGCATCAAATGGTAGGAGAAATGTCTCATGAATGTCCCAAAATAGTATGACCTAATTACTTTAATTACTTTATAAGGGAAAAACTCTTCATGTTAAACTTCTACTCAATTCTTGTTCAATGAAATAAATTTTTTGTTTTTGGAAAATTTTATTTTAAACCTAACTTTATATATTGTATTTGTTAGAAAGTAATGGACATGCTCGTTTAACCATAGAAAATATAACAATATTGTCACCCAAACATAGGCCGAATCCACCCCCGAGCACCTTAGCCTTGACAGAGAATGATTCTGGAAGCAAACCAATAGCCAACCAAGGCTAATGCATAAAGATAACCAAGACTGATAAGAAAATCCAACCATAACCAATAGAAAGTCCAAGCCTAAACCAGGAAACCAGATTGTGGCAGCTGCCGGCTGCAGCTGCTCCCCAGACTTGCGCACTAGCCCAGTTCCTGCAGTGCACACTTCTTCCCAGCTGCAATTCTGAGTAGTGTGTATGAAATGAGGTCTGGCTACTTGTATTTATACTGTTTCCTGAGCTGTCTGTGCCGACTTCTCATTCTGGAGACTAAATACTTAATATTAATTATTTCCTTGAGCCGACTTGTCTTCTAGGGTTATGATCAATACTTTAGGGTTACTTCTTTCTTCCCAGAATATTCTATTCTCATTAGGGTTACATGTGGAGGTAAATACCTCCCACAACTACCATAATATCAACACTCCCTCCTAGTTAGGGATGTATTGAAAGGAAATGGTCTTGAGCACAAACATACCATTGAATCAGTAGCATCATCATAGTCTTATAGACTATCTCATGATTAGATCACAAGCATCATCATCACTGTCAGTGTCATCTGAAAATATCAACTGCATCATCTCTCGAAACTATACTCCATCTGAGTAATCAGACATGATGCTGAATAAGTCACTCACTCCAAGGAGTGATACAAAAACCAACTCACCTCCTTATCCTTAATTGGAAGCAACATGTGTGTCCTCCCATTTTTTTCTAGGGTGTATGTGTTCATTCTCCCATCATGTATCACATTCCTGTCATATTGCCATGGTCTACCCGGCAATAGATGACAAACATCCATAGGAATGACGTCACATAATATCTTATCATTATATCCCCCTATCTTGAATTCAACTAAACACTGTTTAGTGACAGTTACCTGATGTCCTTTTTGTAGCCACGAAATTCTGTACGGGCTTGGATGATCAATCGTCTCCAGCTCCAGCTTCTATACCATCTCTGTAGAAACGAGATTATCCGTGCTACCACTGTCTACAATGACCTTGCATACCCTGTCCTTGGTCTTGCAAGCAGTCCAGAAAAGTCTGGTCCTTTGGACTGAACTCTCCACCTCTTTCTCTGGTGTCAAAAGAGCTTTTCGCATCATCAGCGATCTTCTACCTTCAGCATCTTCCACCTCAACATACCGCCTCTGTGCTTCGGCGATGTGAGCTTCTCCACTCTCTTTTTTTTTGTCTGGACACTCGTAAGACTTGTGCCCATTCTTTCCACATGTGAAGCATGTTATTACTCCACCTCTTCCTCTTCCTCTACCTCTAGTACGAGGAAAAGTATTGTTATTAGCATAATCTCCTCTCTTCTCAGTATGCTGTCCTCGGTGTTCAACATATTGCCCTCGCTGTGAACTTCCACCTCTCTCAGTTCGAGTCTGAGGTTTCTTCCAGTCTTCCTTGATCTTCTGATATTTGTCCTGGGCAACTGATTTGCCTCTGGGCTGAATTCTGCCTCAGCCTCTCTGACTCTGCTTTCGGCTCAGCTTCTCTTCTGCTTTCAGAGCCATCTGATAGGCATCTTCCACTGTTCGAATGGTTACCATGCTCATCTCATACTGAGTATCATATCTCAGGCCATTCATGTATCTGGCAACTTTTTCATCATCGCTCTCCTGATGACCTGCCCTGATGTTCAGCCTGTAGAATTCCTCAGTGTATTCTTTTACTGTCATCAGCTTCTGTCTCAGGTTCTGCATTCTCCTGAACAGAGTAATTTGATAATCTTTGGGGATGAATTTCACCTTCATCTTCGCGATCATTCTATCCCAACTCTTGATCTTTTGCTTGCCTTTGCAGCGTCTGTCAGCTTGTAGTTCATCCCACCATAATGTTGCATGTCCCTTCAATCTTGTGACAACATGCTTGACCTTCTTGTCCTCTTCGACATCTTCATAGTCAAAGTATGTGTCCAGAGCTCTAATCTAGTCTAGAAGCTCCTCTGCATCCAAGTTTCCCTCATAAACTGGAATGCCCATCTTCTCTCTTGCACCCATTCTTGCAATAGCTTTAATCAAACGTTCGTTTGCTGCATCTTCAACTGCAACTTCTTCTTCACGTTCAGCCTCAATCTCACTTTTGGAATCACTAAGATCCCCAGCACTGACTGTATGCCTTTGTGCTGTCTCCATGTCCTCGAGTCTAGCTCGTAGATCACACATCTCTCTCTCCATGGCTGGATCAGTCATCTGCCTGCCTCTTCTCCACGACATTTCCCTATCCTCTGGTGGATCGGGTGTTTGCCTGTCCCTTCTCCTTGGCGGCATGGTGAATTCTCTTTCTTCTCTGCTACAGAAAGCAAAGAACCTTTCTGGGCTCTGATACCAAACTGACGCCAACGCATGCTCCCTCCACAACCTGCAGGTCGGAAGGTCCCTGTCAGCACAGGATCTTTCCTTTACTACCGGCCCGAAGAACTCTAAACTAGCTCTTCTATTTCCCTATCGGGAAATCTGCACCCACAACAAATCCTCGCGGGATCCCCTCTTTGCACTTGGGAGATCGGATTTCGTGATTTCGCGAGTCTGTAGGCCGAGTGTTGGTCTCTCGAATCCTCGAAACCCGAAACAGTCAACGCTGACCTTTCCCTTTCCTCTATCGGAATTTTTCGTGTCGCGATTTCAGAGATCGCGATGTCGAGAAACTTGTCTCTTCGACTCCCGAATCCTGATTTGCCGAAATTCCGACACACTCGCGCAGTTGACCTTTCAACGGTCCTTTCGCTCCGTCGGCACTTCGGACTTCTCAATATCGCGAATCCTAATGCAAAGGTTTCGGAACTCCACTCTCCCCAAAATTCCAAAAACTGTCAACGGGGTTTGACTCCGTACCAACAGTACGCCACCTGTCCACTCGCTGACTCCTCCATGGCCCACACAATCCTTTGACTGTCGGGACTTCATGTTTCGTGATATCGCGATTCCCGTTGCGATGTTTACGGGACTTCCACTCACGAAAACCCGATACAGATATCTGCATGTAAATCCAACAGCCCTTGTGGCTTGGATCTACGGTCCTACTCCTCCTGAGCTTAGAACCTTTCGACGCTTTCGCCGTAACTTCCTCGCTTCTCTGTGAGATCTAACAGCTCATGGCACTTCGCGGATTCTCTCCAGAGAACTCCGACCGTCCGTCTCTTCCTCTGAGAACTTCCTGGGTTCGACGTCGCTACGCCTTCTTTCAAATTTCAAAGTACTCGATCTCTTCACCTCCCTTCAACGACTTTGAAAGCTTCAGATCCTTCTGAACTTTCCACGACTCTGCGTCTTTTAGAAATCACACTTGCACGCACTCCTTGTGGCAGATTTCAAACACTTTCAAGTGCTCGAATCCCTTCGACCCTGTTCACTCCTGCAGCAGCAGTCTTCTCAATTCTTCTCTCAGGTTCTCAACCCTGAGACTTCACTCGGCCTGAGCACTCCTTGCACGGCTCCTGTGTCTGTCTGCATTCCTATGTGAATGAAAACAAAAGCTAAACTATATGAGCCCTTTGTCAATGCACTCCTTGCGGACACTTCAACCGCACTCCATGCAGGAACTCTTGCTCAGATAGAGAAACAATTGAAACTCATTCCATTACCCTTTCCTCTCAGATTTCAAACATTTAACAAGAAATCATTCATACATAGCATAAAAGCAATTGCATGACAGAAAGAGTAAAATAACCATGAGCATAACATTCAAAGATGCATACACAGAGAATATATGAATACCATGAGTCTGAATCACAGCTTTCTTTTTATTAATTCAGAACTTCTATACATGGAGTCTGCTACACAACTCTCTTCTTCTCTTCTATGCTCTTCTTCATACTCTAATGTTACAATACATAATGAGGGTGTCTATATCCCGTTTCCCTCTTGCACTCTAAAACTGTGTAATCTAGAATTGAATTCTATCTACTTTAGATTAACTACCATAAATGCCTTCTACCTACTAAGGACGAGAGAAAATCGCTCAAGGTCCGTTTACATTTTACAAGTGTGCTTCTCCTTAATGACTTCATTTAAGATTGCGCATCAACTTCAAGGTAATTTCAAAATTTTGTGCTGGACGCTTGTCCAGCTATCTTTTGCTTCTGCGCTGGCTCGCTTCAGATGCTACTGCATCATACTCTCTGGCTTGAAAATTTTCATGGGCTCCTGTCCATGAGCTCACGTATGGTGTGTCCATGCTTCTGTATCTCTTCTTTACTCTCCCAGCTGACATCTTCAACTGGATGGCCCTTCCATTTGACCAAATATTCAAAGTATTCTTTCCTTCTGGTCTTCTTACCAATTCTTCTATCCAGTATGCGCTCCATCTGCGGCTTATCTGCAACTGGAATTTGCTTTGTCCACTGGATTACTGGTTGCTCATTTTCTGTCCCTGGTTCTTCAGCCTTATATGGGTACAAATATGAGATATTGAATATCGGGGAAATTTCGATCCCATCGGGTAATTCAATCTCATAAGCATTTGCCCCAAATTTCTTCAAGACCTTACATGGCCCGATTTTCTTCATCTTCAATTTATTATATGTTCCTCTCGGGAACCTTTCTTTTATCAAATGTGCCAGAATCAAGTCACCAACCTCAAACTAAAGTTGTCTTATGTTTTGATCTGCTCTACGCTTATATTCCTGATTTGAATTATGCAATCGCTCCTTCACCTAGCTGTGAAGTTCCTTCATCGCCTTTGCGAAATCTTCTGCACTAGCGCTCCTAATCGCATTCTGTTCTAAATCCCTCAATTCAAAAATTCCCCTCGGTTGCATGCCATAGACAACCTGAAATGGACTTTTCCCTGTGCTCCTGTTAACTGAGTCGTTATAAACAAACTCTGCCTGTGGTAATATGTTGTCCCACTGGCTGTGGTGCTCTGTCACCAGGCTTCTCAACAAGTCTCCCAGACTTCTGTTCACCACTTCCGTCTGTCCATTTGTCTGAGGATGATAAGCTGAACTAAATGACAAGTTAGTTCCCAACTTCTTCCATAAGGTCCTCCAAAAATTCCCTATGAACTTAGTATCTCGATCCGAAACTATACTTCTTGGTAAGCCGTGAAGTCTAATGACTTCTTTGAAGAACAGATTCGCAATGTGAGTTGCGTCACTGGTTTTCTGACATGGAATGAAGTGTGCCATCTTGGAAAATCTATCCACCACCACAAAGATTGAATCAAAACCTCTTTGCGTTCTTGGCAACCCCAATATGAAATCCATGCTGATTGCATCCCACGGCCTCTCAAGTATGGGCAATGGTTGATAAAACCTCGCATTCTGTCTTCTTCCCTTCGAATGCTGGCAAACTTTGCATCTATCCACGAATATCTTGACATCTGCTCGCATTCCCGGCCAAAAATATGACTCATTCAGCGTTGCGAACGTCTTGTCATGACCAAAATGTCCTGCCAATCCTCCACTGTGTTTCTCCTTCAGCAGATTCTCCCTCATGGAGCATTTCGGAATACAAAACTGATTACCTTTAAACAGTAATCCATCCTGGATCATATATTCTGCCCATTGGCTTCTATCCCTGAGAATTGGATTCTCAGTTGCTTCATATGCCTCTTTAAAATCCTGATAATCTGCGTACATGTTCCTGAGATCATCAAAACCCAACGTTTTGACTCGGAACTCCTGCAATAGCAAACACTTCCTGCTCAAAGCATCAACAACTTTGTTAGCAGTACCCGAAATATGTTTAATCACAAAAGTGAAATTTTGCATATATTCAACCCATTTGACATGTCTCTGATTCAACTTTTCCTGTTGAGTCACAAACTGCAGTGCATGATTGTCACTGTATAAGACAAAATCTTTGGGAATCAAGTAATGCCTCCATTTTTTCAATGCCTGTACAATAGCATATAACTCCTTATCATAAGTGGAGTATTTCACTTTCGCTTCGTTCAGCTTCTCGCTGAAGTATGCTATCGGCCTGTCATCTTGACTCAAGACTGCCCCGATTGCAAATCCACTTGCATCGCATTTCACTTGAAATGTCTTCCGGAAATCCAGCAACACCAAAACTGGTTGTTCCGTAATCTTCCTCTTCAACAGATTAAAACTCTTCTCAGCCTCTTCAGTCCAATGAAAAGACTTGTGTCTCTTCTTCACTGTATCCATCATTGTTGCACTAATTCCACTGAAATTTCTGATGAACTTTTGGTAGAAATTAGCCAATCCATGAAAACTTCTCACCTCAAAGATATTCTTCGGTGATGGCCAATTCTTGATTACCTCCACCTTATCTGGATCCATCCTCAACTCATCCGCAGAAATAACAAATCCCAAGTAAATGAGCTCTGTCTTCATGAATGAGGATTTCTTCATATTTGTCAACAGCTTCTCCTGCTGTAACCTCTGCATCACTGTAGCCAAATGCTTCATATGCTCTGCCACTGTTTTACTGTAAACCAGTATATCATCCAAATATACGATAACAAATTTTCCGATGAACTCCCTCAGGACTTCATTCATCAACCTCATGAAGGTACTTGGCGCATTTGTTAAGCCAAATGACATAACAAGCCATTCATACAACCCTTCGTTTGTTTTGAATGTTGTCTTCCATTCATCACCTTCTCTCATGCGGATTTGATGATAACCTCTTTTCAAATCAATCTTTGAAAAATATTTTTCTCCACTCAAGCAATCCATCAGATCATCCATCCTTGGCAATGGAAATCTGTACCTGATAGTTATCTTATTAATCACCCTCGAGTCAATACACATCCTCCAGCCTCTGTCTTTCTTCGGACTGAGTACTGTTGGAACAACACATGGATTCAAGCTTTCCCTGACCAAACCTTTGTCCAACAACTCCTAGACTTGTCTCTTGACCTCTTCATTCTCTTGTGGCGTCAATCTGTACGCGGCTTTGTTTGGAAAACTGGCTCCTGGTATGAGATCAATATGATGACTCACGCTTCTAATTGGTGGCAACGAATGAGGTAATTCGTCCACTACTATATCAACGAACTCTTCCAGCAGTTACTGAATCTCTTCTAGTAAATCATCCACTCTTGTGCTGGTCAAAACAATCTTTGGTTTCCTGACCACTATGAATTGCAGTTCTTCTTTCTTCTTAACCTCTGTAAGAAGTTCCTTCCCACTCATGAGAAGTACTGTGTTGCTTACTTCCGTTTTCACCTCCTTATCCTTAATTGGAAGCAACATGTGTGTCCTCCCATTCTTTTCTAGGGTGTATGTGTTCATTCTCCCATCATGAATCACATTCCTGTCATATTTCCATGGTCTACCCAGCAATAGATGACAAACATCCATAGGAATGACGTCACATAATATCTTATCATTATATCTCCCTATCTTGAATTCAACTAAACACTGTTTAGTGACAGTTACCTGATGTCCTTTTTGTAGCCACGAAATTCTGTACGGGCTTGGATGATCAATCATCTCCAGCTCCAGCTTCTCTACCATCTCTGTAGAAATGAGATTATTCGTGCTACCACTGTCTACAATGACCTTGCAAACCCTGTCCTTGGTCTTGCAAGCAGTCCGGAAAAGTCTGGTCCTTTGGACTGAACTCTCCACCTCTTTCTCTGGTGTCAAAAGAGCTTTTCGCATCATCAACGATCTTCCGCCTCAACATCCCGCCTCTGTGCTTCGGCGATGTGAGCTTCTCCACTCTCTTTCTTTTTGTCTGGACACTCGTAAGACTTGTGCCCATTCTTTCCACATGTGAAGCATGTTATTACTCCACCTCTTCCTCTTCCTCTACCTCTAGTACGAGGAAAAGTATTGTTATCAGCATAATCTCCTCTCTGCTCAGTATGTTGTCCTCAGTGTTCAACATATTGCCCTCGCTGTGAATTCCACCTCTCTCAGTTCGAGTCTGAGGTTTCTTCCAGTCTTCCTTGGGCTTCTGATATTTGTCCTGGGCAACTGATTTGCCTCTAGGCTGACTACTGCCTCGGCCTCTCTGACCCTGCTTTCGACTCAACTTCTCTTCCACTTTCAGAGCCATTTGATAAGAATATTCCACCGTTCGGATGGTTACCATGCTCATCTCATCCTGAATATCATATCTTAGGCCATTCATGTATCTGACAACTTTTTCATCATCGCTCTCCCGATGACCTGCCCTGATGTTTAGCCTGTAGAATTCCTCAGTGTATTCTTTTACTGTCATCAACTTCTGTCTCAGGTTCTGCATTCTCCTGAACAGAGTAATTTGATAATCTCTGGGGATGAATTTCGCCTTCATCTTTGCGATCATTCTATCCCAGCTCTTGATCTTTTGCTTGCCTTTGCAGCGTCTGTCAGCTTGTAGTTCATCCCACCACAATGTTGCATGTCCCTTCAATCTTGTGACAACATGCTTGACCTTCTTGTCCTCTTTGACATCTTCATAGTCAAAGTATGTGTCTAGAGCTCTAATCTAGTCTAGAAGCTCCTCTGCATCCAAGTTTCCCTCATAAACTGGAATGTCCATCTTCGCTCTTGCACCCATTCTTGCAATATCTTTAATCAAACGTTCGTTTGCTGCATCTTCAACTGCAACTTCTTCTTCACGTTCAGCCTCAATCTCACTTTTAGAATCACTAAGATCCCCAACACTGACTGTACGCCTTTGTGTTGTCTCCATGTCTTCAAGTTTATCTCGTAGATCACGCATCTCTCTCTCCACGGCTGGATCAGTCATCTGCCTGCCTCTTCTCTGCGACATTTCCCTATCCTCTGGTGGATCGGGCGTTTGCCTATCCCTTCTCCTTGGCGGCATGGTGAATTCTCTTTCTTCTTTGCTACATAAAGCAAAGAACCTTTCTGGGCTCTGATACCAAAATGATGCCAACGTACGCTCCCTCCACAACCCGCAGGTTGGAAGGTCCCCGTCAGCACAGGATCTTTCCTTTACTACCGACCCGAAGAACTCTAAACTGGCTCTTCTATTTCCCTATCGGGAAATCTGCACCCACAACAAATCCTCGCGGGATCCCCTCTTTGCACTTGGGAGATCGGATTTCGCACTTTTGTGAGTCCGTAGGTTGAGTGTTGGTCTCTCGAATCCCCGAAACCCGAAACAGTCAACGCTGACCTTTCCCTTTCCTCTATTGGAATTTTCCCTGTCGCGATTTCGGAGATCGCGATGTCGAGAAACTTGTCTCTTCGACTCCCGAATCCCGATTTGCCGAAAATCCGACACACTCGCGCGGTTGACCTTTCAACGGTCCTTTCGCTCCGTCGGTACTTCGGACTTCGCAATATCGTGAATCCTAATGCAAAGGTTTCGGAACTCCACTCTCCCTGAAATTTCGGAAACTGTCAACGGGGTTTGACTCTGTGCCAATAGTACGCCACTTGTCCACTCGCTGACTCCTCTGTGGCCCACACAATCCTTTGGCTATCGGGACTTCGCATTTCGTGATATCGTGATTCCCGTTGCGATGTTTATGGGACTTCCACTCACGAAAACCCGATACAGGTATCCGCGTGTAAATCCAACGGCCCTTGTGGCTTGGATCTACGGTCCTACTCCTCCTGAGCTTAGAACCTTTCGATGCTTTCGCCGTAACTTCCTCGCTTCTCTGTGAGATCTAACGGCTCACGGGACTTCGTGGATTCTCTCCAGAGAACTCCGACCATCCGTCTCTTCCTCTGAGAACTTCCTGGGTTCGACGTCGCTACGCCTTCTTTCAAACTTCAAAGTACTCGATCTCTTCACCTCCCTTCAACGACTTTGAAGGCTTCAAATCCTTCTAAACTTTCCACGACTCTGCATCTTTTAGAAATCACACTTGCACGCACTCCTTGCGGCAGATTTCAAACACTTTCAAGTGCTCGAATCCCTTCGACCCTGCGCACTCCTGCAACAACAATCTTCTCAATTCTTCTCTCAGTTTCGCAACCCTGAGACTTCACTCGGCCTGCGCACTCCTTGCACGGCTCCTATGTCTGTCTGCACTCCTATGTGAATGAAAACAAAAGCTAAACTATCTGGGCCCTTTGTCAATGCACTCCTTTACATTAACTATCATAAATGCCTTCTACCTACTAAGGACGAGAGCAAATCACTCAAGGTCCATTTACATTTTACAAGTGCGCTTATCCTTAATGACTTCATTTAAGATTGTGCATCAACTTCAAGGTAATTTCAAAATTTTGTGTTGGACGCTTGTCCAGCTGTCTTTTGCTTCTACACTGACTCGCTTGAGATGCTCCTGCATCAATTTCAAACTTCTAATGGTAGAGGGAGGAAGTCATGCAAGCAAAATGAAACTATCCAATTTCCAGATTGGTTACCAAAAGGATGGTTCACTGTACTCAAAAATAAAGGGGGAGGTTCAAGTGCTAGCACCAAAGAGAAGGTGACAAATCTTCAATTTTCATATCTTTGGGGACACGGTGTTCTTCCATTCAAATATGAGTTTAGCAATCATTCTGCCACTAAAATATTGCTCCATACCTAATGAATAGATTGTGATTTCCTCTTTACATTCTCTAAGAAAATATTTTACTTACTAGCATAGATCTAGATCTATCAAACACTATTACAAAGTAATGGATATCTCCCCCCACCCATGTCGTAGAGTAACAAACATATTACCCCACCAACGATGTAGAGTAACAAAACCTCAAGTGCCAAAAATAAGTAATTATACGAGTCTGAAGTCAAAATTTGAAATTTATTTTAAAAGTAATTTAGCATATTCCCCAATTTGGGTTGAAGTTTAAAAGAGGTTCCTTTAATTTGTACATTAGCTTAACTTATTTAAAATTCAAGAGAGGAAATGAGGATATTTTATAGTTGTAAAATAAATTCCAAGATGCCACAAGTTAAGGTGTATCTCACTATTATTTCTAGGATAGATAGCTCCCACAGAGGAGGGGAAGGCACTGCATGTTTATTAGATTGGATTGTTAAAAAAATAAATTTGCCTAGGGTTGTTCCTTTAGGTATGGACACATTGTAATACTTTTGTATTTAGGGAAGGGCATGTGTATCGCATCACTTAATAGAAAAACTAAAACATTGACCAAAATAATGAGAATGGAATCCATAAACCCCTCGTATATAAATGTCATAGATATATAGACATGGATTCTTATAGTTTGGTGACATTGTTCATTTACAATATTGCTTTATAGAATGGATTTTTTACTACAAGATAGATAACACACAGGAAAAGAGGGAACCAACGTGTATACCAAGGAACTAGCAATTCTTGTTGAGAAAATGTTGTCATTGATGTCAAAATGGTAGTGATGATGATGATGTGGCAGTAATGATAAGGATGTAACAATGATGATGATGATGTAGTAGTGAAAAAGGGAAATTGCTTGATTATTGAAGCCATGAAGCCAAGTAAAGAAGCCTTGAAGCCATGGAGCCAAGTTAAGAAGCCATGAAGCCAAGTGAAGAGGCCTTGAAGCCATGAAGCCAAGTAAAGAAGCCTTGAATCCATGAAGCCAAGAGAAGAAGCCTTGAAGATATGTTGATGAATCCTTGAGAAGCCAACATGCAGTAGTCAAGCCACGAGGATAAACATTGACATAAGCGTATATAACTCCAAAGTGGTCCCCTTATGGCGTAGCTTTTAAGCATGTCCCTCAGAGGATGAGATAACATATGGTTGTTTTCAAATGCTCACTTTGAGTTGTAAGGGTCCTCGAAGAATCCCTAAAACCAAGTGAAGAAGCCCCTAAATTTAAATGAAGAATCCTACATATGTCCAAGATAAATATTGCAAGATGGAGATTGTTGGAATTATTATTTGTGGTCAATTTGGATACCTTATATTTGAGGGAATTTTTACCCTACATAACTAACTCAAATGGAAGCATAAGTTACATGGTTGGAAATATTATTTCGATACCTTTCCAATAGTATATGGAAGTCCCTCTAGCTCCCTATGAATGAAGAGATATGAGTTTTTCCGTCCGACAACCCAACCATAAAATTGAGGTCGGCTCAATTAATTTTTGGGGACATAATTACTATAAATATAGGCTAGAATTTCACATTTTTAGTGTAACCAATGAAGAGATCAAGTCTGAGGTGCGCCCAAGGTGTTGGGGTGTGTTTCTGATGTGCAAGAGAAGTTTAAGGGTTTCTCTTAAGGTCTTTCTTATTGTCAAGGTATGCTATAATGTTGTGATGTTGTTGTATTCTTTGCTATGAAGTTGTGATGTTGTTGTAAGGTTTTGATGCTTCTTTATGCTCTTCTATGAAGTTGTGATGTTTCCGTGAGGTTGTGATGGTTATGTATGTTTTGCTATGAAGTTATGATGTTTTCGTGAGTGGATGTTTTTGTTAGTGGACATTGCCATGAATGGATGTTACCGTCAGTGGATGTTGCAGTCAATGATTACATTCTGGGAATGATGCTATGAGGATTTCTAGGGTTTGAAGGATTGTCTATTGTGAAGCATTTAGGTTAAGTCAGAAGTACTTTTTGTATGAAGATATTGGATTGGTGATATCTTATTGAGTTGGTGCTCAATTGAGAATATTGGTGTCTTCATTCAACAGGTTGGTGCCTGTGATTTAGGGAGTGGATGTTTCCTTCCTGTTGGAGCTGGTAAAGCTAGAGGGTTGGTGCCTCCTTCCAATTGGTATTGGTAAATCAGAGAGTTGGAGCTTCCTTCATATTGGTGCTTGTAAATCAGAGGGTTGGTGCATCCTTCCAATTGGTGTTGGAGAATCTTGGAAGTTTGTTCTTCCTATGAATGTAATCTTAACGTGAGATAAGAAAAGCATTCCATGGTTTTCTCTTATTTGGGTTTCCACGTAAAAATGATTGTGTTTTGTGTATGGTTTTTTGTGATGATGAATGGAATCGTTAATGGTTAATGTTTACATGATGTGCTTAAGGTTAAAAATGGTAAACAATGCTCAATATTGATTCACCGCCCCTCTTAGTATTGGTGAATATTCCAACAATTAGTATCAGAGCAGGTTCCTTCAGGAACAATCTAACCACTGGAAGGAAGATCATGGATATTAAAGAAGTTTACTCTGCATATGGAGTTCCATTATTCAATGGATCAAAATTTTCTCATTGGAGCATAAGGATGAGATCATTTTTAAAGGAACATGGTTTTGAAATTTGGCAATTAGTGTTAGATGGTTACACCACTCCAAAAGGTAGACCAAAGGGTGCATGAACAAATAAGCTACAAAAAGACAATGCAATGGCATTGAACATAATTCTAATGGGCTTATCAAAGTCTGAAAAGAAAAGAAATGAAGTTGGAAAACATTCATCATCTAAAGCTATTTGGGACAAACTACAAGAAAACTACACAAAGGAAGCAATGCATGAATGTGCAAAAGATCAAAAGGAAGATACACCAAAGAAAGAAACAACATCAAATAAAATGGATGAAAACCCAAATAAACATGCAACTGATGAATCAAATGAATAAAAGGTAAAGTAAGTCGAATCAAGTAAGTATTCTTGTGGTGATAAATTAAATCCTTGTGACATTAGATGTACTTATGCAAACAAAAGCAGTTTTGACAAAGATAAAGATGAAATAAAAAACTATGCCTCAGAAGAAGAAGAGAATGATGAAGAAGAATCTGAAGTAGACCTTGAAGGGGAACTGATTAGTGCTCTAGATGATTTGAGGAATGCAAGGGAGAAGAGCAACATGTTAATGGAACAATTGCAGAGATATCAAGAAAAAAATACATTGTTAGAAGAGAAGCTAAGTGAGACTTAAAAGAATGTCATTATTTTAAAGTCACAAGTAGAAGTGGCTAAGAAGATTGAATAAACATTGAAGAATCAATTAGAAGAAAAAGATACCCAACTAAGAACAAAGCTATAGAATTCTATGATTCAAATAGAAGATGACAAGAAAATTGAATAAGTCCTAAACAATCAACTAAAAGAGAAGGAAGCAATTTGTCAAGCAAAAGAACTTGAATTTGTTTCTCTAAGAGAAGAAGTGAAAAGGACAACCGCCAAAAAATTGAAGTTTGAGAAGGGTTCAACAACCTTAGAAGACATCCTCAATCAACAATTATCTCTTAGTGACAAGACATGTATTGGGTATGACCACAAGCAAAAACACATTGAAGAAGAAAAGAGTTTAAAACTACCAAGAAACACTGAAGAAAGACCTAAAAGTCATACAAATGGTTCAAATGATTCCAAAAATAGAGTAAAAGACCACGATCAATCAAGACATGACAAGCAAGCATCTCAAAGACCTCCATTTCAAAGAAGACCCTTTGCTCCCAGGTATCAAAGTTTCTTTCCTGGTTATTTTTTTTGCAACAATTTTGGACATAAGGCTATAGGCTGTAGAGATTATGCAAGAAATACTCAAGTAAGGAATAGAGGTATCTACAATAATGTTGAATTTTACAAATGCCACAACTATGGACACATAGCTCAAAATTGTAGAAACATGGTGGAGTCTTCCATGAAATAAAATGCTCATATTAAATATAAGAAGGTTTGGAGAAGATAACAAAAACAAGAAGGATAGTTCAATGGGGAATTCTTAGAGGACATAGCCATAGGAGTTGCAGGGATGAGTAACAATGATAAATCTGCAAGTAAAGAGGAAGATGTCAGGATTACAAATGATGATCATGCAACAGATCAATATTATACATTATTATAAACAATTTGACATAGGTACTCCCAGTATCATGAATAATGTTGAGGGGGCATCTAAGTAGCAGGAAAAGAAGACCAAAGAAAGGCCAACAAAGGATTGTACAGAGCAGAAGATAGTGGCTTAGTAAATCATATAGGAGCACACGGGAAGCTACTTCAGAAAGATTCAAGAAATGGCCTAGTCAAAGGGGGATTTAGCATAGTCAAAGGGGGAGTATTGTCGAAAATGAAAGATGCTCACAAAGATAGCATTACATTCAAAAGAAGGAACCATTGATGACAGAGGGAGCAAAAAAATGATTTAAATGACAGTGGACAAAATCATGAAGACAAAAGGAGAAAAAAAATAAGAAATATAATCATGAAATTTTAGAGGGGGAACAACTATTTATCCTGGATGTCAAAAGGGAGATAAACAAACTGTTGGTGACAGGGGAAGTCACATTGTAAGAAAAAATGATCCCTTTTCCATTGATATCAAAGGGGGAGAGAAATAAATTGATGGATAGAGTGAGCATGGTGATGGACAGAGTGAGAAATGCATCACTACAAAAGACAGAAGGTGTTGCCATCAATGACAAAGGGGGAGATTATTGAGAAAATGTTGTCATTGATGTCAAAGTGGCAGTGATGATGATGTTGTTGGAGTAATTATAAGGATGTAACAATGATGATGATGATGTTGTGGCAGTGAAAAAGGGAGATTGTTTGAGTATTGAATCAATGATGCCAAGTAAAGAAGCCTTGAAGCCAATCAAAGAAGCCTTGAAGCCATGAAGCCAAGTAAAGAAGCCTTGAGATTGTTTGAGTATTGAACCCATGAAGCCAAGTGAAGATGCCTTGAATCCATGAAGCCAAGAAAAGAAGCCTTGAAGACATGTTGATGAATCCTTGAGAAGCCAACATGTAGTAGTCAAGCCATGAGGACAAGTCAATGAAAAA
>ML787516.1:10180-23456 GCA_009831015.1 Picea engelmannii | reverse complement strand
AGGGTTCGGCTCCTTGTCTTTGATCTCGGCCACCAATGACTGTTTTGAGTGACATTCATCGGTGTTGTGCCAGGGGCTTTTGTGGAAATCACACCATTTTCCGGTGTCCTTCTTTGTCTTCCCGTGACCCTTCTTTTCCTGTGTCTTGAACTGGTTTTTGGGAAACTGTTTGTTAGGGCCGTCTTTGTCATACTTTGGTTGTTGCAGATTTGCAGACCCAAACTCTCATTTGTTCTGGTGCTTAAAGTTTTGCTCAATTTTAACAACATATCAATAAGCAACACTGAGTGATGAGATGTCCAGAAAATCCATTTCAGTCTGGATGTATCTGTGTAGAGCCCCGTGGTATTTGAGAACCAAGTGTCACTTGGAGTTTTTGATACCTAGCTTGGTGCGCAAGGTATGGAAGGTATTGGTGAACTCCGGAACTGCTTGGCCCCTCTCTTGCCGCAGTGTGGTCCATCTCATGTACTGGTCCTCATAGTTGCCAACAGGGTAATACTGTTCTTTTACCGGATCCACAAAAAATCCCAAGTGGGATTGACCCCATATATTCCAGACTCCTCTGTGGAACTTTGCTCCCAGTAAGTTTCCCACCAATGTTTGACATGAGGGAGAGCTTTGAGGAGTGCAAAGGAGATCTTTTCTTTGTTGAAAAAATTGTGAATAGAGAAATAACCTTCTAGCAGAGTTAACCATTTTTCTAGGGCTTCTGCATCTATCTGTCCTTCAAATACAGGAATATCAAAATTAACTTGTACCTTGAAAGGCGAGGTGCCTCCAAAGTGGCCGCTTGATGAAGATGCGCCTAACACTATCGGCAGGCATTGAAGGATGTGGGAAAAATTCTCCATCATTTCGTCCCTCTTTCATGTGAGAGCTTGCTCAAGCAACAGATTGATAGGATCATCTGCTCCGTCATTTTTCTTTTCTTCCGCCATTGAGGGTTTCTTGGGTGTGCGAGAGTGATTGTCTTCAAGAGAGACAAGCTCGAGACCCAACTTGCTATACTCGGACCTCATCGGGGACATGCACTGAAAAAACGATCAAGAGCAGCCTGCTCTGATACCACTGATCCGAATTATTTTCGGCACAAAATGAGAGCAGAGATATAGCACATAAATATTTAGAGATATTGAAAGAGAGACAACAATATAACAGAGATATAGCGGAAATAACAAGAGTCACAGATATACAGTAATACACGATTTCTATTAATGAAAGAAATGTACAGAGTGAAAGACTCGCTGGAATGGTGGCAGCTTATCTCTGAGAAGAGATGTGACGACTACTCGCATTCGCAAGAAGACGATTACAATGAGGCTCTGAAGGCCCTTTTACAATAACTGAGAATGTCAAAGTCCCAGACATCTAAAAACCTAACCCTAGGAGATGAAGCGCCAAAAGTCATGTGGGCCTCGTTTGGGTAAGTTAGTACATCAACTTCTTGGGGTCGTAACTTTTGCATATGATCTCTGTTTTAGGCGTATGATAGCTCGTTGGAAAGGTATTGTCGAGGAGATTCATTTTGGGGGCTCAATCATGCCTTCAGCTATCATTCAGAACCTCGATCTCGAAAAACCTTCATTTAGGCCCTCAAAATGGCCCCGGAAATTAAAACCTGCTAAAAATAGTAAATTGCCAAAATTTGCAGAAAACTATTTTGAGCTAGTCGGTAAAGGTGGGTGGCACCGATATCCACCTGGATCACGCATGTCGGATGAGAGAGATCAAACTTTGAAGACCTAGAAGATGACTTGGACGAAATAACCTAACCCTCACATGACAAACATTTTTCCTAGGAGAGGCAAAACGTCACTTCTAGAGGCATGACATAACCTAGGGGGGTTAGGGTTTGGAGGTGAAGTTGACATGCATTGGCACAAGGAAATTTTGAGGGGCTTGAGCCTTGATCATGAAAGAAGTTGTTTGAATGCTTGACATGTGTCTTTGTGAAGCCTTTCCACTCTCCTACATCACCAATGACCTCCTCCTTGTGCCAAAACGTCCCCTAAAGGGGTGAAGTCCATATGAATTAGGATTTTCTTATGTGTAAAAGTGAAATTTAAGTGAATTGTTTAATATTATTTTGTAAAAGGGGAAATGTTAGGGTTGTTGACCCCTAATCTTGTGTTTTACCCTTAATTATGTGAAAAAATATCTTAGTGACATTTTGTATAAATAAGAGATCATAAAATCTTATTTTAACATAACTCTTCCTCTTGTGAGAAGTACTTGGTCTGAAATTTTCACTACACTTGGAGTATTTTGCCTCTTATGCTATAGAATAATGATTTTATGGTTATGGTTGATGATGATGATGGTGCACTATCTCTAGGAGGTCATTCTCTTTCTTTTGTGAAGGTTTACTTTGGCATGTTAAGGATTTTTCTTGAATGATATGGTCTCTTTACTTTGTTATTATTATTGGTGATTCAAGATAAGGTTGTTTTGGCCAAGGCTATATAGGGAGTATAAGGATATACACCCCTATCCTATTTTCCACCATAATTGTTAACCTTTTAAAGTTATTTTGCAAGGGTTTTGTTGAGGAAGTAAGAGGATTTATACCCCTCATCTTCAAACCCTAGCTAGGTTGCTTTCCTTGGGAAGTAAGAGGATTAAGTAGTCCTAGCTCTTTATTTTTGACCCCATTAACCCATAACTAAAGGAACTAGTCTTGCATTGGAGAAACAAAATATTGCATTGGAAAACATGATTTCTCATCCTTTTTACTTTTTGCAACTTGGATTGTCTTCCTTGCACCTTGAGAACCTCACAGCCACTAGGACGTCCCCATCAAAGGGATACTCCTTGATTCTGTTATAAATTTACATCTTCAGCCATTAGGGCTGCAAAAACCCTAACTCATTTGCTTGAATAACTCTCTTATCAACCATTGGAATTTTCTCAAAGTTTGCACACTTACTCTTCTTGGTCTAGCGCACTTTTTGGAAAAGTTTGGAGGATTTTTAGTGTCTTATTTTTTTTCCTGTAATAAATTGACTGTTACAGCCATAAAGATGCTATAATTTTCTGCAGAAAAGTGTTTACAACAACCTTATCTTCTCATGCTAGTATCTTGTATTTTCATCTTGAGTTTTGCTAGTCTTTCTCTGGTATCTTATACTTGATCTCTAGCATATATTTTGCAGCTTATGGTGCCATCTTATTTCTGATATAAATTTTTACTAACAACTGCTATTTGGTACAAAAAGATTAACTTGCTTGTCCAATTGAATATATTGCAATATATGCTTGTTTTTCTTGTGTCTCATGCAGGTATTCCACCATTTGCAGGTTACTCAACATACTTGGAAACCCTTGGACCTTCCCAAGTCTTCATTCCAAGACCTTCATACCATTTAGATTTGAACTCTAGGGACTTCATCTCCATCTTCATCAATATTCATTTCATTCCCCCTCGGGTCACTGAGATTCCTCCCTTGAGGTGACTACCTCACCTCTAAAGTGATGGGGACACCTGCCTAAGGTGACAGTGGGTAGGTGACCTCTTATTTGTCACCATTTAGTGGTTGGGTTGGGATTTTACTATCCTACAACTTGTGCGATAAATTTTTGGCGCCGTTGCCGGGGATGATTTTGAATCCTCTTCGAAACCCTAACGACACTTTGGAAAGATATCCCAAATCCTTTCCCTTAGATTTCCTGGTGACGCCACCCAAGGGACATTCCCTTTCCACCTTTATTGATGAGCTCATCTTGAAGCTCATCTGGTGACTCCACCTTCCTAGAACCCTTCATTTCCCAAACCTTTTCCCCTGGGAAGTTCAAGCCTTCTAAGGTCTACCAAAGAAGGCCTCCTCTCAAGCCTCCTGCTGCCAAAACCCTCTTCCACAGTACCCTTCCTCTTGCTCCAATGGCTCACCCTTGGGAAGAGGACCTCTACAAACCTCTCAACATGGACAACATCCAAGGATACCCTAATATAATGCCAAAGGAAGTGAACAAGTGGTTTCCAAAGTTCCCAGGAAACAATGTGATAACTGTTGAGGACCATATTGATTTCATGGTCTGAGACATGTAAAATGCAGGTATGGAGCATGAAGATGTGGCCATGAAGTTATTTAATCAGATAATGAAGATGGTGGGACACTTGGGGATCAATTTAATCAGATAAAGAAAAAGGAGAATGAAACAGTAAAGGAATTCAACACTAGATTTGACAGGTTGTACAATCAAATTCCAACAAATGTTTGTCCTATAACATCATTAATTCGAATCCTTTACATGAATTCTTTTGAAGGGAAGTTTAGATTTATTCTCAAAGACAAAAATCCCACATCATTGGCACAAGACAAAGAGTACAATATCGAAATTGAAGAAAATCTCCTTGATTCAAGAGTGGAACCTTTTCAGTACCCTCGTGTCAAAGCAGAAGAAAAGACTAAGGTTTCCAACAACATTTCTCCTGATTTGATTGCCCTCTTAACTCAAAAGATAGACTAGATGAATACTCAATTTATCCAGGTGCCGAATCTGATTATGGGCCGTTTGAATATAGTGAAAATAAATCAATCTGCTCCTAGAACTCAATTTTCTAGACAACAAAGAGATGCCACATGTTGGAAACTAAGGCCTCAACAAGAGGCAAAGGCCCCAGATACTTTGAAACCAGTTGGGACAATTGACATAGAAGCTTGGTGCCTTCCATGCCAAGAGCCTCATAGAGAATATGAATTCCCCCAACGAGATGACGATTCTCTCGATGATAGGAATTTCATGGATATGATCTGTCTTTTCCAAGAAGAGAAAGTCACTCAAGAAAAAATCAATGAAGCTAGAAGACGAGGAGAAAGAGAGGGGAGAATCTGGGCCTTGAATTAGTTGACAGATGATCAGAAGAAGGAACTAAGGAGGAGGGAATATATAACTTACACCAGAAGGAATAAAGCTTCAACCCCTCCATCTCAACCTGATATTCCTTTTCCATTAGTAGAGAAGGTGGCACAACCACCTCCACCTATGGTACATGATTTTCTCCCTAAGCCAACTCCTACAGACGATATTTAGTTAAATATAGATGTTGCAAGTATGTTTGGAAAACTAAATATGACAATCCCAATGACAAATATGTGTAAGATCCCTTCTGTAAAAAGGGAAGTTTTGAAAGTATTACAGGTGCCAACTGAAAAGGAAGACCCCCCCATCATTTTTAACACTATGTATCTCGATCGGCCAAGGGACAAGTATCCTCCCTTCTACCTTTAATTAGGCATAAATGGGCTCCGCTTGAATAACTGCATGCTTGATTTTGGGGCCTCATCAAATGTCATGTCATTAAAGGTGATGGAACAACTAGGTCTGAAGACAACCTGACCCTATGGAAATGTATGTGGTATTGATTCACGAAGGGTCGAGTTCTTTGGGGTGTGTGAAGACGCTGAAGTATTTCTGATTGATTTTCCACATATTAGCCTCCTCATGGACATATTAGTGATCGATGTTCCATATGCTTGGGGGACGCTCTTGTTGAGGACATGGTGCTATTCCCTTGGGTTTTTTCTTGGCATGAGCCTTACACATGCATATATTCCCATGGGTGATGACACATATGAAATATTCCACAACAGGGAAAATATTGATAGACATGTGGTGGATCTGAGGGCCCTAATTATGTTAGTGAACACTACTATGATGTGCCTCCACAGATTATTGAGTATGATCCATCCGAGCTACCCTTCATAAAAGCTACCCTTCATACATGAATACTCCATAGAGATGTTTCTTCCATGGACAAATAAAAAGAGAATTGCAAAATACCATGGAAAGGGGCCGGGGTCTATCCAGATTTTGAAGAAAGAAGATGAGAAACATGAAGAAATTTTCAAAGAGACAGTCCGCACAGAGCCTCCATGCATTGATAATACACCTTGCATCAACTTTACTGAAGGAATTCTTGCACTCATGTGGGACAAGAAAAAGGGAAAGCCTAGATATGACCAGTGAGATAACAACTCATGGATTGGCCCTTACATAATCAAGAAGAATTCTGATAACGAAAAGTACTATTTGACAACATTAGATGGGAGAAATATGCCATTACCAGTGGATGGATCTCTTCTCCAACCTTACATTCAGGTCACATGACTTCTTCAAGGCCCATGCCCCAGGTAAGTAGGTAGGTCATCTTGCTTTCCCCTACATTTTCCTCTTGATTGCTCATATTAGTTTAGATGCATTTTATTTTCACTTTTATCTACTTGCATATTGATTTCATGCTTAGTTTAGAAATTTTTGAAAAAACGTCAAAATTTTTCTTTTCTAGATTAGTTTTCATTTTGGATTTCTATATATATATGGATGAAGGGTGATAGCACCACCCTAGATGCTTTGATCGATTTGTCTAATTTTTTGCAGGAACATGTATACCGGGAGATGTTGTAGTTCTCATGCACTCTACGATGAGCATGTGTCCCCAAGTAGGAGCCATATGTTATCCCCATTTTTTGGATAACTAAAGAGATTATGTCTCGAGGCCCTCAAGTTACAAATATGGAGTGCCGAGAGACTACATGACTAACAATATCATTTTTCATAGATGGATACCCTTCTCACCACCACAAAGGTTGCATATTTTCATATGGCATCCACCACACTAGCTGGCTTTCAGAAGGAAATGGGCCTTTCTCCATGAGGTACAAGTCAGGTATTATGGTGAGTGTCATTTCAATATTTGAGGCATTTGAGTATGTTGTATCTTAGACTACTTTAGATTTCATGATATATGCTTGGAAATTATGCCTTTTGCCCTGCTTCATCTTGGTGGTTGACATTGTTCCCTAGTAAGTGGTTTTCCTTGGAGATGGGTTTGCTACTAGGAACTCCCTTGAAGATCCATCATACCATTCTCGACCATACTTACCACTTTCCGTCACTATTTCCCCCCATTTCCTTATCTCTTGGGATTTTAGGGTGTAATGACCCAAGAAGGGGTTGTCCCTCATTCTATGGGAAGAAGGGGATGAAGACCCAGAGGGATTGATGTTGGGTAAAAGATAAAATCCTATGTATGAACCTTCTAGATGCTTCACCTAGGGATCACCCAAGAAAGCAATGAAACACTTATCTTTGAGAAAAGGGGGACCCATAGTAAAATGTGATTAAGAATGCTTAAAAGGTTATTTGAAGGATAGAAGGTCTCATCATGAGCCGTCCTATCTTATCCATGAATATCTAGTGGTATGAAATTACCAACATCTGGTCATGAAGCTAGGGTAATGAATCTCAATTGCATGGCTGAGAGAAAGGGGGTCTCATCACGAGCCAACCTTCTCATTTCCACTAGGTGTTTGTGGGTGACACTGCCATTATCTGGACACCACGCCAGGGCAGTGGCCTTCAACCTTTCCTTAAAATTAATGAAAGAATGGAAAAATAATGGACTTGGAAAAATTGCAATGCAAATGAAGGTGCCACAGACCCTCTACAAAGGCACCCATGAATGAGACACTACAACCCCTTGTATGTCATGAACCCTATTCCCATTGAGTCTTGACCCAAACCACTTCACCCACTTTACATGGATTAGAGAGGGATCTCTTGGAAACTAGTCCTTGACCTAGGGAAAGATCTACCCAATAGGACACCTCGTCAACCTTCCCATATTCAAGCTTGGAAAATCGTATAATGTCTTTGAGCACTTAATTGTTTGATATAGTAATCTTTGATGCACATGCTTAGGTGGCTCATTTATTGATTTGATTTACTTATCATGATTCTATAACTTGAGATCCTTGGAGGGCATGCTTGTTTGTCTTTGCAGGACCTAGTTGGTGGATAGTTTTGGAGGAACAAGCCTAGCTTGGGCTTCCATGGGGCTTGAAGCCCACATGTGGATGATAAGGGTCCACATGTCGGACGAGAGAGATCAAACTTTGAAGGCCTAGAAGATGACTTGGACGACATAACCTAGCCCCCACATGCCAAACGTTTTTTCTAGGAGAGGCAAAACATCACTTCTATAGGCATGACATCACCTAGGGGGGTTAGGGTTTGGTGGTGAAATTGACATGCATTGACACAAAGACATTTTGAGGGGATTTATCTTGGATCATGAAGGAAGTTGTTTGGATGCTTGACATGTGGCTTTTGGAAGCCTTTCCACTCTCCTCCATCACCAACGACCTCCTCCTAGTGCCAAAACATCCCCTAAAGGGGTGACATCCATATGAATTAGGGTTTTCTTATGTGTAAAAGTGAAATTTAAGTGATTTTTTTAATATTATTTTGCAAAAGGGGCAAGATTAGGGTTGTTGACCCCTAATCTTGTGTTTTACCCTTAATGATGTGGACACACTATCTTAGTGACATTTTGTATAAATAAGAGATCATAAGATCTCATTTTAACATAACTCTCCCTCTTGTGAGAAGTACTTGGTCTGAAATTTTCTCTACACTTGGAGTATTTTGCCTCTTGTGCTATGGTTTAATGCTTTTATGGTTATGGTTGTTGATGATGATGGTGCACTATCTCTAGGAGGTCATTCTCTTTCTTTTGTGGAGGTTTACTTTGGCATGTTAAGGCTTTTTCTTGAATGGTATGGTCTCTTTACTTGTTATTATCATTGGTGATTCAAGATAAGGTTGTTTTGGCCAAGGATAGATAGGGAGTGTAAGAATATACACCCCTATCCTAGTTTCCACCATAATTGTTAACCTTTTAAAGTTATTTTGCAAGGGTTTTTGTTGAGGAAGTAAGAGGATTTACACCCCTCATCTTCAAACCCTAGCTAGGTTACTTGCCTTGGGAAGTAAGATGATTTATACCCCCAAGGATTTAGTAGTCCTAGATCTTTATTTTTGACCCCATTAACCAATAACTAAAGGCACTAGTTTTGCATTGGAGAAACAAAATATTGCATTGGAAAATGCGATTTCTCATCCTTTTTACTTTTTGCAACTTGGATTGTCTTCCTTGTGCCTTGGGCACCTCATAGCCACTAGGGAATCCTCATCAAAGGGATACTCTTTGCTGCTGTTATAAATTTACATCTTCATCCATTAGGGCTGAAGAAACCCTAACTCATTTGTTTGAATAACTCTCTTATCAACCATTGGAATCTGCCCCAATTTCGCACACTTACTCTTCTTGGTCTAGCACACTTTTTTGCAAAGTTTGGAGGATTTTCAGTGGTGGATTTTCTTGCTGTAATAAATTGATTGTTACATCCATAAGGCTGATATAATTTGCTGCAGAAAAGTATTTACAACAACCTTATCTTCTCATTCTAGTATCTTGGATTTTCATCTTGAGTTTTGCTAGTCTTTAGCTAGTCTTTCTCTTGTATCTTCTACTTGATCTCTAGCATATATTTTGCAGCTTATGGTGCCATCGTATTGCTGATATACATTGTTACTAATAGCTTATATGAGGGACAAAAAACTTAACTTGCTTGTCCAATTGATTATATTGCAATATATGTTTGTTTTTCTTGTGTCTCGGGCAGATATTCCGCCATTTGCAGGTTACTCGACATACTTGACAACCCTTGGACCTTCTCAGGACTTCATTCCAAGACCTTCATACCATTTATATTTTACCTCTATGGAATTTATTTCCATCTTCATCTCATTCCCCCCAGGGTCACCAGGATTCCCCCCTTGAGGTGACTACCTCACTTCTAAAGTGACGAGGACACCTGCCTAAGGTGACAGTGGGTAGGTGACCTCTTAGTTGTCGCCATTTAGTGGTTGGGTTGGGCTTTTCCCAACCTACAACTTGTGTAATAACAATGATAACATTTTCTTTAAAAATGTTGAAACACAATCTCTCATAGATAACACATACATAGTCTCTCATAGCCCCACTACTCAGCCTAATCTAAATGCATTCTTAGTGTCCTTTACGTAACTTTGAATGCCTTATATATGTACTTTTCTTCTATTATTATTTTCATATATTCATATAAATAACATTATCCCCCCAAAAATATCTTCTTCTTCCTCAAGGTCTTTGTTACAAGAAGTAATATCGCCCTTCCTATTTTTCCTTCTGGAAAATCTTTGTACAAGCTATCATGCCCTTCACCTTATTCTTCCTTGTGAAAAATCTTTGTACAAGCTATCATGCCCATCACCTTAGCAATATTCTTGTTTGTTATTGCTAAAGTAACTAGTTGCTAGTTGTAAGCCTTTATATTAGTATTACTCCTATAAATAGGGGTCGGTTCTCAAATCAAATCTATCCTTAACCTTAATTGAGGCTAAATGGGCATTAACTTTCACATGTATACTTACTCTTAAAATTTGATAACCACATGACATAAACATCAAATTCTTAATATAAATCTAACCCATTATATGAGTTTATAATGAATTATTGGCACACCCTTAAAGATGCACAAATTATGATGACATTTGGAGAAATACAAATCTCTTAATTAACATTTTATAAATTACCATAAGTCCACTTCATCACACTTTCTTTGACCACACATGAATTTTTAAGGATATGTTACCCACACATGAGTTTTTAAGGATATGTTATTGAAACTACTAAATCATCTAGTACCATTGATGTACCTTTTAATCCTAATACCATTAACATACTTGAATACTAGTTTTAAAAAACTATCCATAGAAATCCATATATACATAAACATAACATGTGTCAAGTGGTTTATAATTTACCATTTTCTAAACTCATCGTACCTTTAAATTTATATATTTCCATGCTTTGTAAGCCATTTTTTCCAATTTTCACAAATTCTTGCTTATATCAAATCAAATTACAATCACTATATAATAATTATCTTGTTTATATTAAAATACAATCACTAGAATATATAAAGGAAGAAGAATAACCAATATTCAACAATAAGTTTTGTATACATTAACAACATTATTGTATGCCCATGTATTATACGCACTATTAAATATAGAATATATGGAGGAAGAAGAATAACCAATATTCAACATTAATTAATCATACATTAAGTTTTGTATACATTAACAACATTATTGTAAGCCCATGTATTATACACACTATTAAATGCAGCATGTTATTACTTTTAGAGTATTCCTATTTTTTTTTAATGATTTTATTGTTTTTAGGGTCCTATCTTTATAAGCAAGCCTTTAAGTCTTTGAAATAGTGAGTAAAATTATGTAACGAGTAATATAAAAATGATAAAATATAGATGGTGGTTATGATTACAATCATTCATTTTAAATAAAATCTTTATAATATTTCAAATTTTTATTAGTAATTTTATTGCTAATAAGAAGATTTTATAGTTATGAGATATGAGTTTAAACAAGTTTCATTAATTTTTTGTATTAAACAATATGATGATCAATATCATTTGAGATCAAAATTAATCCATGCAAATATTTAAAATATTATTGTTTTTCATTTTAATATTGAACCATCTAATGATAATAATGATTAATATCAATTAAAACTAAAATTAATCCTATCAAATCCATGCAAATATTTAAAATACTTAAATAGATAGTTTTATTATGTAAAGGAACGAAGAGTTATAACAACATGTATGCATTTAAATATTTTTAGAAACAAAATTGTTATATATTATTAATATATATTTAAATAATGTATAGAATATCAACTAATAATATTATAGATACATGATTTAATACCACTAAGCTAAGATTATAATTTTTTATTATTATTACTAAATTAAATTAATAATTCATTTTCCATATATTTGATTAAAAACATATACGTATAGTAAGATTTCAAAGCAATATTCTCTTTAATACATATTAAATATAACTAAACTAAAAACAACTTAAAATTTCAACTCATTCATATCCATAATCATGATGTAGTGAATTTCTTTATTTACACACACTTAAATTTTGGTGTAATTGAGTAGAAACTCAGGCTTTTGAACCTTCAACTATGTAGAGAATCCCTCCACCCCATAAAAGGGTTATTTTTTTTTGGAGGGAATCACTCAATGCATGGCTCTCTTCCACACTATAAACATAACAACTGCTCTCCCAAATCCAATCCCTACTCCCATTCCCAATGTTATTAATGACATCCTTTTATCCACACGATTCAATGATCCCACTTTAGCATTACTAGTCCTACTAGTATTACTATCACCTTCTCACATTGGTCTCATATTTTCATAAAATAAATCTAAAGGACATCTCATAAGCATTTATTCTTTTGAAATGATGTTATAGCAATTTTTCCTCACTCCATGCATCTTTCTTTGATGGCCTTCCATTTCCCTCTGCAGACTCCATTTCCCCTTTTTGTTCACTCCAGAGCTAAAAATACATATTTTCGTCCATATACACGACCTACAGTTAGACAACTCACGTATACGCAGTTTGGTCCACTACAACCCGCGTACATCGGGTTTGGTGCTCCAAAATTAAAAAATATGTCGGGTTTCCATGCCATTTCACGTGATCCATGATCCTTGAATTTCCATACACTGGAAATGCTCCGATTCAACCCTTCAATTCCATTTGGAGGCTATAAATTGAGCCATATCCAAGCCTTGAAGAGAATTCAACATTGAGAGCAAAGACACTCTGGAGAAATTTCACTTCATATTGAGTCTGCATCCCTTTGTCCTTGAAAGTTTGAACTTCTTGTGTTCATCCCCAAAGATCTTCCTATCTTGAGAAGGAGAACTTCATTGAATCCTACTTGTGCACTTGCCTTTGTGGAGGATTGAAGTGGCGGAGGCCCGGTTGGAGGGACTTAGTTTCTCAGTTTCGATATGTGTCGTTACAAAAGTTTGTCACCTATGTACTTCTGTTGATTACATTAATAGAAATACTCTTTTCTCGTCCAATTGATATCTTGCAAATATTCGTATTTCTTTCCATGGATGCATTTGTTATGCATGTTAATGGATTATGCTAATTACTATGATAACATTATATATCATTACCACATGCTTGTGTATCTTGGTTGTTGAGGACAAGTTGCAGGTATAACACTCTGGGTTGTGTGGTCAACGATCGTATTCTTCGGATGTCTAGACAAGGTAGGATTCTAGCCTTTTCTTGTTAGCATTTTCATTTATATAGCATACATGAGATTATAGTTGATTTCTAGGTGTTGTTCCATCTGTTGTGGTTTTCCCCTAGCCATAGAGAGGTTTTTTTCGTAACAAATGAAGCTACACTAGGAATATAAAATTGTGTTAATCTCGGGATTGGATCACATACATAGTTAGATGAAACATTTAGAAACCCCAACTCATGTTATGTATGGATCTCTTAAGGGGTCCATCCACTCAAATTATTTTTACCTAAGTGC
>ML787516.1:0-10080 GCA_009831015.1 Picea engelmannii | reverse complement strand
GCCCCCTCGAAGAGGCAAGTGAACATGAGAGGATCCCTTCCATAATAGGATCCATTGTATGGTGTTTCCCTACCTCAAGGGTTTGGTAATAATAAAGTGTGGTTTCTTCTATCTTGCTTTGTGGATCTATTGTGTATTCAGTAATTGTGTTGATTATATCTTCATATCTGATACTGGATCTTAACAGAGTGACTGATATTCTTTTTGGTGTAGTCCTTTTGAATTCCTTCCTTGGTTGATCATGATCTTCTCTTTTGTTGATCGCTTCATCATGATTGAAGCTTCTTTTTTGTTTGAATGTGGAATATGTATCTCTATTATACTCATTCTTCTTTTATTCTTAATGACCATTATTCCTTCCTTTGAGTACTTCTTCTTCATAACTCTTTTTCTTTTCTTCATTCTTTTTTTCTAGAAACCTAGAGTACTTGTCTTCACCATTCTCTATTGATGATGATGTGGATGTTTCTCTCTCATCAATGTTCTTGTTGAGCTTGAAAATTTTAACTCTCAATGTGACAACTTCTTATTCAAGCTTCTCAACCTCTTCTTCTTTCTTCATCATTTGAATCTTCATGACTTCTTTCGTTTTCTTTGCTTCTTCAAGTTGGATCTTCAAGGAGATAATTTATTTTTCAAGCCTTCTCTCTTATTGGCCAAATTCTTCTTCAAGGTTATTTAAGTCGTCAGTTCTTTTTTTAAGATGATATTTCAAAATGTTTTCTCTTTTCTCTACTTACTTTCTTTTGGCTTCCAAACACAACTTCTCTTCCATTGCTTCATTTATTAGTGTTGCTATTTCGACTTCCAAACACTACTTTTCTTCCATCTGAATTTTGTATGTTTCTTTAATCTTTCTGGCTTTTTCTAGCTGAGATTTCAGTTTCATGATGACCTGTTGGGATTCTTTGGAACTTTCTTGATGAATTGTTCCTCAAGAGACCTATTTTTCTTTCTTTCTTTTGTCAATTCTTTAAAAGCATTGATTAATTCTACTTCAAGGTCTACTATGCCTTCTTCACAATATTCTTCTTCCAAATCTCTCTAACATGATGGGCATATTTCTTCGTGTTATGTACCTACATCTTATTTAGCACTCTTTGGCTATGTGATGGGAGATTCCTCAAAATAGAGATCATGTAGCTTATCCCAAAGTTCTTTAGGTGAAGAACATTTTCCCACTTTCTCTTTTACTAAAACATGTAACCCTTCCAAGATGAAGTCTGTCACTTTTTGTTGTTTCTTTTTAATTCCTTCTTGGTTGCAGTCTTTGGAGGTTTATTTTTAGTGTTGTATCATGTAACAACTGATTACCAAACATCATATCCGTGTGCATGTAAAAATGTTTTCATCCTGATATTCCACATCTCATAGTTTTGACCAAACTGACCATCAAACCATGGTATTCCATTATCTTTGTATGTATTATTTTTTATCTTCATTATCTACCTTCCAATGGTTAAATTGTTTCCAGAAGGAGCATGCTCTGATATTAATTATTGGAATACTGAGAGGGGGGGTGAATCAGTATGAGCACTTTTTCCACTTTTAACCACAATATATATATGTCAATTTTATCAGTAGTATGTCATCAATATATCATCAATATATCATGAGCATGTAAACATAAACAACATCACATCAACAAAATCACTTCAAGTACACACTACACTATAATTTACGTGGAAACCCAAACAGGATAAAACCAAGGAATGCTTTCTTATATATATCAAGAATACATTAATAGGAAGCACCAACCTCATGATTTACGGGCACCAACCTAAAGGAAGCTACAACCCCCTGATTCTCAGGCTCCAACCTAAAGGAAGCTCCAACTCCCTGTGTTCTCTGGCACCAACTGGAAGGAGGATACAACCCCCTTTCCTTGCCCTATCTTGCCACCCTGAAATATAATTATAGGATAACTTTTACAACCACAATCACTTCCACTGTCACTGCCTCTATCACATCAACCTGTCACTGTGTCCAAACTATTATTGTCAAGCTATCACTGTATCAACCTGGCATTGACCAACCTGTCACATCAACCTGTCCAACCTGTCACTATCACCGATACTCAACCAAATCCTCTCACATGGATCATATACTGAGGAAACCTCTCAACTAGATGTCCAACATCGCCAACACATGCCTCTACTAAGCATGCACCAATATCACCAACATACCATCACAAGGTATGTGTCTCAACCATGTACCAAAGAATGTACCAAACCATCAACATGTACCATACCAAGCATCAATTGTGTACCACAACTTGTACCACAAAAAGTGCATCAACCATGAACCAATACCTATACCAAACTGTGCATCAACTATGCACCATAACCTGTACCATATGCCTCAACCATCAACCATGTACATCAACATTATACCAAGTATTATTCCTATACCATACCATGTATCAACCATGTACATCAACAATGTACATAAACATATGTACCATATCACTCGATCATCCCATACACCATATACCATAGGATATACCAAGAAAGTAATATCAATGGTGTCCCTCAACCAAGTACCAACATCACCAAGAGATGTATCTCATACATGTGTTTTCATATATAAAGTGTATTCCTCAACAATGTATCAATATCAATGACAATCATACACCATGTGCCAATGCTTCAAGAGTATACCAAGAATAAGACTCAAGAATATAGCATCATTACCACGTAACCAAACCAGATACCAATATACCAAAACATCCAAGATGCACTACTAATCAATGTACCATACCAATACAAGATGTACCATGCATCAACAATACATGCCTCTCAAGCATGTACCATACCATCACCAAGCATAGGATACAATCACATAATCATACATGTAACATGTAGCTGACATGTTGTTCTGTAATACTGACATGTAACACTGTCAACCTTCAGTAGCTTGGTACCAACATTTCCCCTAAATTTGTCTTGTCCTTGTGGGACAAAGACTACCTGTCGCGTGGGGACTCGCATGACATTCCTTAGGCAACCTGCAGGGGTGCCTTACGCGACGCTAAAACTTTCACTCTTTTCTCACACTTCCTCCGATGCCTCAAACTTTCCGTCAGATTCTCCAATAAACCAAAATACTATACCATAACATTCTCACAAGATATATATTCAATGTAAGTGTGTATGTACTTATGAGAGACTCCTTGAGGTGTTTATATACTTTTTCATAGTAACCTATTTCCTTAATCTTAGGGATTCTAGTACTTTCTTGTCACAACCACTTTACCCTTTCAATAATGACTTGTAACCAACTAGGGACTTCTTGACCATTCTTCGGGGCTTCTTACTTCAGAAGGCCATATCTCCCTAACCAGGATGAACCATGAGGTGTACCACCTATACCATAACACTTTCACTCTTTCCACGCACTTCCTTTGTTGCCTCAGACTTGTCATCAGATTCACCAATAAACCAAAATACTAGACCAAAACATTCTCACAAGATAGATATTCAATGTAAGTGTGTGTGTGTGTGTGTACTTATGAGAGACTCCTTGAGGTGTTTATATAATTTTTCATAGTAACTTGTTTTCTTAATATTAGGGATTCTAGCACTTTCTTGTCACAACCACTTTACCCTTTCAATAATGACTTGTAACCAACTAGGGGATTCTTGACCATTATTCGAGGCTTCTTACTTCACAAGGCCATATCTCCCTAATCGTGATGAACCACGTGGAGTACCACCTATCACCAAAAACAAAATGACAAGGACTATCCATCTATGAATGTCTTACCTACATTTACACTATCCTTCATGTCCATATTCCTCAACCAACTTCGGGTACCATAACCACACCTCTAGGGATTCATGTAGACTTCATCAAATGCACCCAACACATATATTGACATCAACCACTACATCAATGACAACTAACTTACCATCAATATAAACCATGTCTCTAGGGATTCCTGACTTCTCCAAAGGGTTGATACCAATCTCTAAGTGTTGACATCAGTGAAAACCGATTGTCTAAACCAACTTTCCAATAACCTCTTGACGTATTTGGAGTACTTTTTGGAAGCCCCTACATGTATATAAGGGATGCAATCTTCATGCATAGAGACAACCAATACCAACTAATCAAGGATGGGAAGTCCTAGATCATCAACGTGCATAAAGGTAAGTCAAATATCTCTTGGTAAGTGACAACCAAGACAAGAAGTTGATTAATTATAGTAAGAAATATGTTATACTTTTTTAAGAGAAAATCAGTCTGGTGATGAGTCGACAATTTTGGAATACTGAGAGAGGGGTGAATCAGTATTGAGAAATTTGTACTTTCAATCATAACATTAACTTATCAATGATTCCATTCACTTATGATTTCATTTAACATAAACATGTAATCATAAACAACACATCACATCATATACAGTACACCAGTATTTTACATGGAAAACCAAATGGGAGAAAACAATGGAATGCTTTCTTATATATCAAAGATTACATTCATAAGAAGCACCAAATTCCAAAGTCTCTAGCACCAACTAGAAGGAGGCTCCAACCCTCTATTTATAGGCTCCAACCTGAAGGAAGCTACAACTCCCTAAATTCTCCAACTACAACTGGAAGGAGGATCCAAACCCTTAGTTTACAGGCTCCAACATGAAGGAAGCTCCAACTCACTATGTTCTTTGTCTCCAACCAGAAGGAGGCTACGACCCCCTAATTTATAGGCTCCAACCTGAAGGAAGCTCCAACTCCATGTGTTATCCAGCACCAACCAAAAGGAGGCTACAACCCCCTTTCATTGCCATGGCTTGCCGCCTTGAAATATAAGTGTAGACTCAACATGTCACTACCACTTATATTTCCACCGATACATCAACCTATTAATGTCATTGTCACTAATATACCATCATCAACCTGTCACTGTCATTCTATAACCGATATACCATCATCAACCTCTCATTGTCAATCTATCAATGATCAATACGTCATTGATATACCATCAACCTGTCATTGGAAATCAACTTGTCATCCAACATGTCCCTGACATTGTCAGATCTTCTCACATAGATCATAAGCCAAGATCATCTCTCAAACATATTCCCAACATCACCAAAAATATTCCTTCAGTCATGTGCCAAATATTTATCAAACCATGAACCATAAAATCACCATGGTGTGTTTCAATATGTACTAACATCACTAAGCATGTGCCATAACATCACCAAGATATGCATACAAACTATGTACCAAGATATATACCTCGAACAATGTGTCTCAAGCATGTGCCAACGTTCATAAAACATGTACCAAGAGATGTACCTCAAACATGTTCCATATCACTCATGATATGCCTCAACCATAATCCATAAAGCATGTGCGAAAGATATATTCCAATGCATCCAAGGTATGCCTCAAGTATATACCATACAGCAAGCCATATTCCAAGTATCCAATATGTGCCTCAAGGCATATACCAAAAATCACAAAGACATGCCTCAAGCATGTCCCAAAATTTCAAATATGCAAGCCTCAAAACACATAGAATAACATACCTTTACATTCTGTAGAACCTGGTTGCATCACATCTCAGACCATACCTTCCTGGGCATCAACAACCTATTACAAGAATTCTCCCTCAGATCTACCTTAGCCTCGTGGGACCAAGACGAGTGTCACGTGGTTCCTCGCGTGATAGGAACTAATAAACCTGGGAGGGTGCCTCGTGGGACACCCTAGGTATGATCCATGGGGGTTAGTCAAATTAGGGTTTTACATAAAATCCCTTGCACACCTGCAATCCTGAAACTTTCACCTTCACACTTCCTTCTCTGCCTCAGATTTGTCAGTTCAAATTTGCTAATTAGATCAAGTGTACTCACATAGAATATATTCAATAAAGTTGTGTATGTGAGTGTGCTTATGAGAGGCTTCTTGAAGTGTATTTATACTTTTTCTAAGTAACTTATTTCCTTAACTTTAGGTCTCCTTGTTATAATTGGTTTACCCTTAGTTAATGACTTATAACTTCTTGTTGCAACTGTTTAGGGGATTCTTAACCATTCTTCAGGGCTTCCAACTTCATGACCTCATAACTCCTCAACCGTGAGGAATTACATGGTGTACCACCTACTGTTGTAAATGACATGGAAAGGATTATCTATTTAAGAGTGTGTTACATGCATTTTCATTTTCCTTCATCCTTTTTTTCTTCAAACAACTTCGAGCTTCATAGCCACACCTTTGGGGCTTCTCAACTTTTGAAAGGATTGACATCAATGACAACTAACTATCCAACAGATAAGATTAAATGCATCCCAAGAGGGGTGTACTAAAGAGAGGAAACATCCCTTGGAGGAGTTGCTATAAGAATACAGAGGAGTGTTCCAAGATCCTAAAAGGCTACCACCCAAGAGGTAGGTGGAGCATGGAATATAGTTATTTCCAAACTCCCCATTGTTGAGTATTGGGTTGTATATATAATTTGATCTGGAATAAAATGAAGTGAAGAAGTAGTTGCAGTAGATGTTGGAGTAGGGTGTCATTCAACCAATCACCTCACCTTGTGGGTCACCTGTCATTATAGTACCTAACAAGGATGGGACTTGGCAAAGCATTGAATGATATTACACTCAAGAATCAATAACCTCTACCCAAGATCAATGATTTGTTAGACCATTTGCAGTCATGGGGTCTCCACTTAGTGAACCCGTGACATAGCATGTGTGTTCATGGGATAGTAAAGAATACCTCTAATTTCACTAAATATTGATAAATACTTCCCAAAATCCTTTTGTTGAACCCCCCTTCTAATACATCTTTCCAATTTTAAAACCACTATTTTTACTAGATATCCCCTATTTGTACCAGATACATGTTTTTTTACCCCCCAATACCTATAAATCCCCTCTTACCCCACATCCCCCCCCCCCAATACCTACAATATATTGACTCTGTTTTTCACAATTTTAAAATCCCCTTTATGAATGAACATGGTAAGATATTATTTGACAAAGTGAAGCCCCTGTGGTTTTAGCACGTAAAATATTTCACCAAGTTGGATCTCAAATCGGGATACGACCAAGTATGCATCAAGGAAGAAGACACCTAGAAGACTTCCTTCAAGATGAGACATGGTTTGTATGAATGGTTTCTCATGCCATTTGGTCTATGTAATTCACCAGCTACATTTATGAGACTGATGAATGATGTATTATACCCGTATCTATATTCATTTGTTATGGTATATTTGGATCAAATATTGGTTTATAGTGCTACCTGGAAGGAACACATCTCACATCTCATGCATGTGTTATAGACTCGGGAGAAGCATCGACTATTGGATAACCTCAAGAAAAGTGAGATTGATCAACAATCATTGGTGTATTTGGTGTATGTGGTCGGTGGAGGGGAACTCACATTAGATCCTAAAAAGAGGGAGGCCATCATGAAATGGCTAGTTCCTACAAATATCACTAAAGTTAGGAGATTTTTTGGGGCAAAACATTACTTGTGAAAGTTCATAGCTTCATTTTCAGCAGTAGTTGCACCAATCCACACCATAAAAACAAGTGGTAAGAGTTTCCAGTGGGGGAAGAATCAGTAGAAGGATTTTGATGAGATGAAAAGAAATATCAGTTAAGCACCAGTTCTCGGATTACCAAACTTGCAAAATCCTTTTGAAGTGGGTATGCCATGGGAGTAGTTTTGATGCAAGGAGGAAGGAATGTATGCTATCATTCTGAAATATTCATGGGGCAGTTCTCAACTACCCTGCCTATGACAAGGAACCCCATGCCTTGGTTCAAGACATCAAGAAGTGGAAGCACTATCTAATTGGAAAGGATGCCATCATACACACAGATCACCAATTGTTGTAGTATTTTTAGGCCCAGATTAAGCTACAACAAACCAAACATTACAAGTGGATGGGGTTTTTACAAAAATTTCATCTAGTCATCAAGTACAAGAAGGGAAGCACAAAAAAGTTGGCAGACATGATTTAAGGGCCACCCACATCCAAGATTACTGCTTTGGTAACTTTGATGCACATGGAGCCTTTTACCCATGATGCAGACAGAGAGGCATACACAAAAGATGAGGACATCAAGGAGGTGTTTCAACAATTACAAGGGCCAAATTCATATAGAAGAAGGTGACGACAAGGCTAACTATCATTTCTAGAATGGGTTACTCTACAAGCTTGACAAGCTCTATGTCCCTAAAGGTGAATGAATGGAACTTATCAAAGAGGCTCACACCTCCAAGGATCCAGGACATTTTGGTGTCGGGAAGATAGTTTCCAACTTACATGGGTATGTGTACTAGCCTAGAATGCAAGAATATGTAGCACGATATATTAGAGGATGTCTACTTTGTATACTTTGTTGTACTTTCTCAATTTTAGTCAATATCCCTTAATGTTGATCTATACTCAAAGACCTTTCCAATGGCACAAAAGTCGCATCAATTTGAGCGCATATGCAAATGTTACGCCTCCCGCAAGTTGACCTATCATGTTGACCACCATGGTATGAGAGGATTCCAAGTTAGCCCCTATTACTCATGCATATGGGGCTAGCCATGCGTGGACTTCCAAGAAGATTCTAGAAGGTCCAAAACCTTATCACAATTAAGGGTTTAGGAAGTCAAAACCCTACCCCTAAATGGCTATCAAGCTATGTTAAATATAGGGTCGCTAGGAGGAGAAGGTGTCCCATTATTTTGCAATGTATCTTGTTCCATAGCTAAGAAAAAAATCTAAGAGTTGTATTTTGTAAGCATGACAAAGGAAGGAGGAGGATTATGTAGCAATTTCTCAAGCCACAGTGCTAAAACGTAACTCAGTAGTGAGTTTCCATTCCCTTTTATGTGCATTATTATAACTAAAGCAAAGAGATCAGAGCATAGGCCTCACCTTCTAGATGGGTTTTCTCCTGTATTGGGATTCCCAGGTCAAATCGTGTGTTCATTTATGTGGATGGCGTGTATTTTTTTCTTGTTCTTTCATTTTTATATTTTAGTTATTTCTTAAATTTAAGCCATAAAATAGAGATAATAAATCTAGAATCTAAGGAAATAAACTGCATAAATCTAAGATTTTAGAATATTATAAGATTTTTTTTGACAAATTGTTTCAATGGAATATATACGATAATTTATAGATCTATTATGATCCAATTAACCCAAATATAATACAAATAGAAAGAATAAGTAATGTCATGTCTTGAGAATGAAAAAAAAAAAATCCAGTTTAAGGGGGTGACCTCCTTAACACCTTATTTTTACAAACAACTCTTGATGATCCCTAAAACTAGATCTCCTTGGTACATACAAGAGACAGAGGGTAAAATTACAAATATTGAGACTACCAATAATGAAAACAATAATTATTAATAATAGTAATGTAATGGTCCAAGACCTTGGGGATTAATGCCCTACCTAAGCAGTATATATCCCAAGGAGGTTGCACATCTATACTAAGGCAAGGTGACTGAAGGGATAGTGGTCCAACATAGAAAATACTTTGTATAATGAATGAGATGTGTCAAAGTCATTAGCAGGTGAGACATCCATGAAAAAATTACAAAAGTGGGTTGCATCATGGTATGTCCAAGTGGATAGGTGTATGTGATTACTAAAGTGGAAAACCCATACATTATAATAACAAATTCAATGGAAGAATACTCCCTAATCTTGAGAGGCTTGAGGGATTTAGAATTAATGGATCTTTGCTACTAAGAATAGAAATGAAATATCAATATCTCTAAATTGACTTGAAAGGTCTTTAGAATAATTTTTCATATTTGTTGGTTGCAAACATGATACATGATTTATGAAAGAAATATTTGTGAGCATGGGAATTCTAAGTAACTTGCAATTTCTCAATTATTTGGGAAATAATTGGAAGAGTTGGTCCCTACATCCCTTAGTAACATATATGTTTTGGAGGAGTTGCACTTAGGTAAAAATAATTTGAGTGGATGGACCCCTTAAGAGATCCATACATAACATGAGTTGGGGTTTCTAAATGTTTCATCTAACTATGTATGTGATCCAATCCCGAGATTAACACAATTTTATATTCCTAGTGTAGCTT
>ML787515.1:372986-401062 GCA_009831015.1 Picea engelmannii | reverse complement strand
AAATAAGGAAAGTGGGCCAAGTGACCTAGAAGATGTTTTTAAGGAAGCTACTTGGAGAGTATAAATAAGAGGAAAGGCTCTCTCATTTGAATCACACTTGAGAATATTGAATATCTATATGTTTCTGAGGTAACCAATGATATATAAACTGGAATTCTGAGTGAAGGTGAAGAAAAGAAGGCCGAAATGCAAGGAAGGATAAATTCTTTTGATGGTGCTTTCTAAGGTATGTTATTTTCAGGCCATCTCACCATTTTCACTATAAATTGTTTTCTATAATGATTCAGATCGTGAAATTTCTTTGAAAGTGAGAAAACATATCCAAGTATCTATAAAAAAAAATTAATTTTGTGGGTCGTTGGATTTTTGGAGTTACACTCCGTGGAAAATAGGGTTTGTGGTCAGTCCTGAAACTAGTCAAAATCAGGGGTTTCGGGTACAAACGTCATAACTTATTCATAGCAGATCCAAATTTAGTGAGAAAAAATGTGTTCGTTAGGGTATAGTATTTAGTATGCTGTATAATGGTTTTAGATAATTTCATCAAATATTTTGTGTGGGGCACGCTCTACAAGGTCTCTCTCTAGAATAAGCCAGAATTCAGCTCCAAACGTAACAACGTCATAACTTCTTCATAATGGATCCAAATTTATTGAGAACAAATGTGTTGGTTAGGGTATAGTCTGTATTATGTTGTGTAATAGGTTCATATCATTTCATCAAATATTTTGTGCAGGGCACTCTCTACAAGGTCGCTCTCTAGAATAAGCCAGAATTCAACAAGGTATGCCATTTTTGCTATAACTCCTTTTCTGAGAGGTTCCAAGTAGTGAAAGTTGGAGGAATTGCATAAAACACACCGAAGAACATTTTGTATCAGTTTCAGATCTTTATACATTATAGCTTCAAAGTTATGATTACTTCAAGTTAGGGTTGTTGACTAATCCAAAACTAGGCATGTGAGACTAAAGAAAAGTTTGATGAAAATGCTAGTCTCTTGTTTTTAAAGTTAAGGAAAGTTTGTAGGAATGTGATCATATACACCAGGTCTATTATAGAGCTACAAATCAGATTTGGATGATGAAATTGATGAGGGCTTTTGGTTGAGGTACATGTTGAGTACATGGTTGAGAGAAGTAGTTGATGAGTTGGCACATACATGAGGTGTATAGTTGATGATGTTGGTACATATTGATGAGTCATAGTTGATGAGTAGTTGACACATGGTTGGTACATACTTTGTACATGGTTGGATGCACTTGTTTATGGTACAGGTTGGTGCATGGTTGATGCACTTGTTTATGGTATAGGTTGATTACAGGTTGGTGCATGGTTGATGCACTTGTTTATGGTACAAGTTGATGCATGGTTTAGATTTATTGGTACAGGTTTATAGCGGTATATCTCACAGTGATAGTGTGACAATGGTTCCATCATTCTACTTCTACTTCAAGGTGGTAGGATGGGGTAAGGACAGGTGGTTGTAGCCACCTTCCGGTTGTAGCCGGAGAACATTGGGGGTTGTAGCCTCCTTATGGTTGCAGCCAGAGAATTGGGGAGTTGGAGCTTCCCTCAGGTTGTAGCCTGAGAAACTAGGGGGTTGGAGCCTCCTTCCAGTTGTAGTTAGAAAACAAAGGAAGTTGGTGCTTCCAATGAATTAAATTCTTCAAGACATATGAGAAAAAGCATTACGTGGTTTTCTCCCGATTTGGGTTTCCACGTAAAACACTGGTGTACTGTGTATGTGTATGATTGTTCATTTTTTCATTGCTTATTTACTCTGTAGTTATTGGATGATAATGCTTCATTGATATAACACTTAGATTATATGGTTAAAAAGGGATTAAATTGCTCTATTACTGATTCACCCCCCCTCTCAGTAATCCAACAACAGGGGTGGTTGTAGGACTCAGATGTTTGCAACCTTAGCTGGGACACCGATCAGTGATTACAGCACCTTAACAAAGAACTTAGCAATTACAGTTCATCAGTATTTAACCAATATCTACTTCGCAGATAAAACCCTAATAACAGAGTAGTGCAGTATTCACACTGATCCAATATAATCAAGAACTAACCACATCAACATAGATCAGATCTAGCACTCATCCATATTATTAAGCACAAATCATTAACAGATCTATCTATCATTCATATATATCAAATCACTTAAGCAAGTAAACAAATAAACACATCAATACATCGCACACAACATAGCAATACATGATATACGTGGTTCACCCCCACCCTAGGGCTACATCCACCAAATCTTCTTATGTTTTATTACCTTCAGTTAATCAGCTACATGCACAGAGCCCTGAGATATTACTCCATAGATGATAGGAGATCTATGCACTTCTATAGATCCTCCTTCCCCGAGTTACAACACAAAGCCTTTCACTGTCTCTTACAATCACTTGCACTTCGCTCTACAAGTATCACACAGTATGCACAAAGAATTACACTTACCACTTTCACTTATCACCTAGCATCACATAGATGCATCTCTCCTTACATCACCTAGACATCTATTTATACATTACAAAAGGGGCCTAAGAATGGGTAAACCCATGGGCCGACATCCCCATACCCGTTACATAAGCACAAAACCCAAAAGTCCCTAGAAAGGGGCCGAGATCCCATGATCTCTTCTTCGACTTGCACTCCATCTTTGATAGCATGTCGAAGTCCCAAAAGTAGGTCAAAACTGACCAAGGATCCTCAAAACTTGGTCAAGGGCCAAAAAAAATTCATTTCAGTTTTTTGAGTAAGAGGAACATCCGATGAGAGAGGGGAGAAATTATCGAAATCAGAGTCGCGGAAGTAGTTTCCTAGCACAAAGAAATTTGTCGAAGAGGGTTCATTGAGGGATGCTAAATCAACGATAGTATGTTTTATAAACCTTTCCGTATAAATCTTAATCATGTTTGTGTGTCCATTTAATGGAAACCAAAGGTGAGCCCAGTCTGTTCTAAAGTATCTATTCAAATTATCGGACCAATCTCAACTAAGTAGAAGTCCATAAACTTCTGGTATATCTACTACAATGATGTCAATTACTTGAACAAATTTCAGGTGTGTTTCCATTCTGATCATGACATTCTTGAGTTCTTGCCAATTGTATCACATGTTTATCACTTTTGAGAGGTGTTGCATTTAATTTCCTGCAGATAGATAATGACATAACATTAGAGGATGCCTCTGTGTCAACCAAACGATTATGGAGGTTTATGTTGAAGACTTCAAATGTCAGGAGGAACGGTGGGAAAAAAGGCTTTCCTTTTTTATCTTCAGAGAAAGTATTTGCATTTGGTTTATTTACTAGATCTGCGGGGGATGGATTTTCTCCTTGGTCAATGTTTGTTATAGGAGTCTCTACAGACTTCAAGGCTTGTAACAAAAAGTCCTTTTGCTGAGGAATTCTTCACATGTCCATGACCGATACATTTTATTTTAATCTTTTTAAATCTTCTACTATGTTCTAGTCTACCTTGGGTGATTCTCATGTATCGATGTTTATAGGGTTTCTTTGGGATACAAAAGGTTCTTTTGGGTGATTCGATGTTGGTTTTCCTCTTGAATTTTGGGCAATGGTAAGATCATTCGAGACCGGTGACCCCTACTTCGCGTTTGCACATCCAAAACCTCAGCGGGTGGTTCTTGAACCTCAAATATGTCTTCGGAAGGTATTGAAAAGTCGGGATCCCACAATAGCATGGTTGTTTCTTCCAGTGGGTCAAATTCTTCCTAATCAACAATATTCATCACCGAACTGCTTGATTCTTCGGTAAGGGAAACCTTGTCTAGAAACTAATTGGCCATCAAATTCATGGCATGCACCCATTGTGGACAGTCTCTTTCAGAATGTTTCTCTTGGTGATAAGTATAGAAAGAGTAGGATGCTACATTGCCCAAGTCGATTTTTAAGTTGGTTGGGAGAGGTTCAATTGTTTTGAATGGTGGGTTTATTTTAAAAGAGGGTTTATAGGGCCTTTTTCCTTGGTTTCCTTCCCCTGCAATTCTTTTGATGTCTATGATTTCATTTGACAACTTCTTTATCATCTGTTGTAGGTATTCTATGTCTCCACTTCCCTTTTCGTGACATTGTTCTATTTGTTTCCCTGGGGGTCTGGTCAACAAGAGTCCTCTCCTGGGTGGAGGTTGAGCTTCCTTCTTAAATAGTGAGACCTTGCCCTCTTTACATCCCTTCATTTGGAATTCAATTGTTTTGGCTTCCTCAAAATTCTCATATAGGGTCGTTTTGGCAACCCTTTTTACAAACATGGAAATAAAAGCAGGGAGAACATTATCATATACTCTGATTTGCAACTCCTGAGTGGGTTTAGGTTCGGGATGGAATTTTTTAAGGATAGTGGTGAATCGTTGATTGAAGTCTTTCACCTTGTCTTTTGAACGCATGGTGGCGGTGAACAACTCATCCATCAAAGCTCATGTAGTGGTTTCTTCTGCAAATTTATCCAAAAAATCCTTTTGAAACTTCGTCCAACTAGTTATGGACCCTATAGGCAAGTTAAACTACCACGTGGAGGATGAATTCTCAAAGGTATAGGGGAAAATCATGCATACTACCTATTCATTTTGAAATTTCATCGGTCTAATAGCTAGTATGAATTTTTTGATATGGTCTTTAGACAATCCAGAGGTTTCAGGGTCAAGTTTAGGGAGTAATGTTTCTTGGTGTCAGGGAAGGTTATGTACTCGTACATGGATTTACAGAGCGTCTCTCGCCAACCAAGGTTGATTATTCTGAGGTGGTTTTCCCCTTTCTTCATTATGATCATTTTTACCCTCAATGTCTTCTGACTCTGAAGCTAAGTGTTTCGAGTTAAACCCTTCCTCGTCAAATTCAAAATCGTCAGTCTCAGAGTAGTTACCAATTGGTGTTTTGGGGATTAGATTGAGGGGATGTGTTAGTACTTAGTTTACAGTGTGAAATTTTGGACTTTTGGTTATGACAGACATGCTACTGGAATAGTGACATTCTTGCAGCACCATCATAAAACATCATCTCACTTCCCAAAAAATCCTTAAATTCTTCGAGCTATATCTAGATGGCTTATGTTTTGATATATTGTGGCAATGTTTGTGTTGGCATCTAACAAATCAATGTTAAATCAGCATTAGCTAAAGTGTTTAAGAGTTAAAATGCAGTTTTTGGAAAATTTGGTCTTATTAAGCCATTTTAACTTCTCTGGTAAGTTTGTTGTTCTTGGGTTTCTTCTACATTCTTCATGATTCGTTTGGGCAAAAATATTATTGGCTAGGGGAAAATATCCAATTAATCCCATCAGGCATCGAGGTCAAAGTTCACCAACCAGCCATCGAAACACAACACGGGTCAACATTCACATACCAAAGTCCATATGCCAAGCGCCAAGTCCAGTTCCTCATTTCATCTGTCAAGTACAAACCAACGCACAACCATACATTAGTCATTAAATCTACGCAATACACAAATCCATGAGTCAAGACCACATGTGAAATCAAGCGTTAAAATGCATATGTCCATACAAGGCCACGAGGAGGGAGCCTTTAGGTAATCTCAGGCATCGAGACAACTAGCATCGGGAGCATTTAAGCTCGTAATAGGATGAAATATGCTCTCACATACCGTGAAGTCATAACCATTGTAATACAGAGACTTATTTATGTTGATGGAAAAGTGAGGATAGACAAATGCTACCCCGCAGAGTTTATGGATGTCCGGTCTATTGCAAAAAACAAATGAGAATTTTAGGCTTCTTTCTGATGCAAAGGTTGAGACCCACATAGTCTCTGTTTTAAATGCACGAGGTTGAATTCATGTGGGCTGACACATGTACTCCAGTCATTAACAAGTTCACAGGATGGTGTGGATGGTTCCATGACTTGAATCTACAAATCCAAATCGAAATATCATGACCGAGATCATAATATTCATCACCCAATGCCAATGAGTACCCAGACAAGCATTGATGGAAGCCTAAAGATGCCAAGTGTCTGGTTCTCTTGAACCTATGACCAAGTGTCAACGCTAAGTAGTACATGAAAGAAAAGTATCAGAGGTTAATCTTTTCAAATGCGTTTCACCTGTTGATTTTTTTGCAATGTCATTTCACAGATCCTAGATAAAGATAGGGTCATGAAAACCTTATTCCATCAAGCATCCATGACACAATGCTTATTTTATGACAACACGAATGAGGCTCTGAATATTACTTCTGAAGTTGCCTCTTACAAGTCCTCCATTTGCAATTTCAGTTGGATATCTTAGTGCTATCTGTGATGAATAAAAAAGGTGAGGATATTAGTTCTTTTCGATGCTACTCTAAAAAAGATTTATCAGTCTGAGCATGAATCTTGGTAGAATAGAAATGATGTTGAAGACAGAGAAAATTGTTATGGATGAGGATGTAGACAATGCAAGAGAACCCATATTTCAGAGTCGAATGCTCTGTCCAAAATTGCATTAACTATTTGGATCATACATTTGTTTCATGATTTGTGTAAGATATAAATGATTTTGATCATCAATTCATTATACAGCTGGATGAAGGTATTGTGGCCAATGCACCATGAAACTATAATCCAGAACCAACAAAAAGGGAACATAATAAAGGAATTGTTGGACAAAGTAAGGTTAATGATAAGCTTCAGATGCTTACAGAAGAAGTCCAATACATTTCATAAGTAAAGTAGTACCAGTGTATTCTCCTAAATACTTAGAGCTATTCGAAGGTGATCCTCAGAAAAGTGTAGTTTTGAAGATGTGGTGTTACCTTGGTAGCAATTTTCAAATAGTTTTGAAATCCTGTAGTGATGCAATCAGGGTTAGGTTTCATCAAAGATTTTTCAATTGCCAAGAAACAAAATCGAATGAGATTCAACATATCTTGGGAAATAACTGTGCCCAGTATAAAAAGGCCAAAGATCAATCAAAGAAACAACCTCCAGATTGCAAGGAGAAAGATTTATAGGTCAAACATTGTTTGCATATTTTCAGGCATTGAGAGATCTTGTTGAGTTGGAGATAGGGCACCTGGCAGCAGAGGAAATCTACATCAGATCTACATTTCCAAGTTCACATTCCACATTCTTAGGAAAAGGATTAATAGTTGGTCAAAGATTCATTTCCAATATTTCGAGAACATGGTTGACAGATTTTAAGACATAATATCAGCAGTCAACCAAAACAAATTCAATGTTCTAATGTGGCATATGAGGTGGCAGAGTATTTTGAAAAACATTTAGCAACAGTCCCATATTACTAGCCAACAAACTGAGGGAACAATCTTTTAATTAAATCTTACCCAAATTTTAAAGAAACAACTTTAGTAAACTCCAAATTTACAGGCAAAGAATCTTATTAGTTGAGCCATCGATTACTGATTTCCATGTAGGGTTTTAGCATTCAGAGGCAGAAGACAACATTTTTGAGACATGTGTTCATCATATGAAAATTATAAAACCAACATCAAATAATGGGAGAAGTGGGGAGGAGGCCCGAGAGGGTAAGGCCTGAGAAGGATTTGATGAATTAGCCAGCCAATAGTTGTTATTGTAAGCCTAGGGGCATTAGTTTCTGTGATCAATTCTGACATTGGGGATATATGACATTTGTTTTATCAGATTGTGATTTCTCTTGTCTAAACATTGTTTTTCCATATTCCTTGTTTTACATTCTGTTTTTCATCTTACTTGAACGAATTGTAGACATTGAGAATCAAAGGCTGCTCATGGATGATAGATTCTCGAGCGGCAAAGATTTTTCCGTCACTGCCTATTATCCATGTGATTTGTTTCAAGTACCGTTGCATCCATTTGACAAAGAGAATCTTGGTTTGATGAGGTGTTCTACTTTTTGTTTATTCCCTATTCTTCTACCCATTTACATATAAATGTCTTATCTGATATACAATTTGATTGCCTTCGATCAACAGGGTGTTTACTTGACTCCATGCCCAATGGTGTTTTTACTGATCTACATTTAGCCTGTTTCTCTTATTCTTTCTCTTTCCATCTACCTGATCCACCTTCTTTCAAAACACAATACACATCCTTATTTATAAAATCATTGCAATAACTGAAGATGTGCTAAGATTGACTGTATAGTAGTCTAGGGGCAAATTCTATCACTAACATCTTTTGGTGCCATTTCAGGGGATGGAGATGAATGAGAAATATTCCTTGGGAGAACGACATTGATTAGATCAAGATTTTGATGGTGAACAAGGCTTGATCATATATTCATGAATGCATCATTCACCTAGCGACTCCACTCCATGAAGGAAGAACCTATTGGTGGCTTCACTAATACGGGACAACCATAGCAATGGAGGATATCTTGGCTCAGAGGTTTGCACCTCTCAATTTTTCAACTATTCCTGGTTTTCCTAATCATATGCTTTCCTTCTTAGAATGCGCGGACTTTCTTCCTATATTCTGTGGAAATGGAAGGGATAATCCTGCCCAACATCTCATATCTTTTCATCAGTGCATAGATTGGTTAAATATCTGTCATGAAGATACTCTTATGAAGATTTTTGTATGATCATTAGATGGTGATGCTTGAAGATGGTATCGATCACTCTCTATTGTCAACATATCTTCTTTGCAGGAATTTCATGCAGTTCATAAGTATTGCAAGATGTATTATTCTTCTGATATACTTCTTGAAGAATGTTGTGAAAAGTTCAAGATTTGTATTCAACATGAAACAGAGTGTTTCTGATGTGATGAGCTTAGTGAAGATCTGATTGAAAATGAAATCAGGATGAAAGTGAATTTTTTAATGAAGATATGGATGGATCATTTTCTTTTTCTAATTCCCGAGAAGAAAGTCTTCCAGATATGATTCAAAATTATATCGATGATTGTATAGATGTAGATGCATTATATCATGTATATGATGTATCTGATACCTCTGATTTAAAAGAAGAATTAGTTGACGAAGAGGATTTTTCTCCATCCCTTCAATTAATTTTCCACGATGTATTTTCACCTAAGAGTGAAGAGAAAGATCAACAAATTGCTCATTTTTCTGTGCAAGACCAAGGAGTTTTGGACCCATCTATCTTTGATAAGTATTCTGATGGAGAAGAGTAGATCCCTTTTATTGACTTGAGGAGCAGCCAGCCGATTTATGACAGTTATGAATCAGATTGTGCTGAAGAATGGTATTGTGAATAAATCGGTCATCTTGTGTCCCCAGAAGACATCAAATAACCATCTCTACAAATCAGTGAGCCTTCATGGACTATGCTTGAACCTGGATCTGTAGACAATAGCAGACAATCTATCATGAACAGTAAAGTTAGTATGCAACCATGTTTAGATTTATAGACAGCTGAAGATGGTAGCCATGATCAACGGGAAGATATGCAGAGACTTTTTGATCTTTAGCTGAAACAACAAGAAGGGGTTTTTCTTTGTGGATTTCATGATCCTTTGGCTGATTATATGGAGTCTTCAAGCACTTCAAATGACAAAATATTCTTCCTTAGCGAGGGTTGGCTTTCCTTCACTTTTCCTTTTCACTTTGATATTCTATGGGTCTCTTTATTTGTCAGAACCAGATCAAGAGTTTCACCAATTAGAAAAATACTAGTATGGCTTCATTGGAAGCATGTTTTTACCTAATCAAAAGGAAGCAAATGGATAGAGTAGGTAGTGTGTAAAATAAGCTCATCATATGAGAAGGTAGATTCTTTTCAGATTGTTAGTCTATTGCAGTATGTTGTTACTTCACACTTTGAATAAGTTGCAGAGTTTTAGTAGCAGTATGACTGACTCCACTAACCCAATGAATTAGGCACACCACAAAAGTTGGGGATGTCTGCAAGTTGGAAGATTTGCAGGGTCAGGTTGCACAGATGAGTAGAAATGATAAGGCACGCTGGTTTGCAAGTTCTTGATGTCCCACAGAAAGAACACGATCCCCAGAAGGAGCCATTGTTAGTACTCAGTTTACAGTGTTAAATTTTGGACTTTTTGTTACGACAGACACGCTACTGGAATAGTGACATTCTTGCAACACCATCATAAAACATCATCTCACTTCCCAAAAAATCCTTAAACTCTTTGAGCCATATCTATATGGCTTATGTTTTGATATATTGTGGCAATGTTTGTGTTGGCATCTAACAAATCAATGTTAAATCAACATTAGCTAAAGTGTTTATGAGTTAAAATGTAGTTTTTGGAAAATTTGGTATTAGTTTCTATGATCGCTTCTGAGATTGGGGATCTATGAAATTTGTTTTATCAGATTGTGATTTCTCTTGTCTAAACACTGTTTTTCCATATTCCTTGTTTTACATTTTCTTTTTCATCTTACTTGAACGAATTGCAAACATTGAGAATCAATGGCTGCTCATGGATGATAGATTCTCGAGCGGCAAACATTTTTCCATGACTGCCTATTATCCGTGTGATTTGTTTCAAGTACCATTGCATCCATTTGACAAAGAGAATCTTAGTTTGATGAGGTGTTCTCTTTTTGTCTATTCCCTATTATTCTACCCATTTACATATAAACGTCTTATCTGATATACAATTTGATTTCCTTCGATCAACATGGTGTTTAATTGACTCCATACCCAATGGTGTTTTTACTGATCTTCATTTATCCTGTTTCTCTTATTCTTTCTCTTTCCATCTACCTGATCCACCTTCGTTCAAAACATAAAACACAGACTTATTTATAAAATCATTACAATAACTGAATATGTGCTAGGCTTGACACTATAGAAGTCTAGGGGAAACTTCTAGCACTAACAGTATGTTTGATCTCAGTGAGGTTGAAATCTATCACGTCTTCTACTCTGTGAACAAAAAACTGGCCAGGGGTTTCAACCACTGGTCTTCTTACTTTTGTTCTGCGAGGAAGTAATAGGGCTAAGGGTAGTGCTCCAATTTGTCGGGCGTAATCTCTTGTGATTCTTATGAATTGGTTCAACTCCTCATGGGGAAGAGCATAAGGTATTTCAAGGAATGAATTTTCTTCCTCTTGTTGGGGTGAGTTACTCATTTCAGGAGTACTCAATGTGTGTGGGTTGTCTTGAGAATGAATAGCCATGCATGTGGGTTGTTTTGAATATATAGGATGTGTGAAATATTATATAAGAAATATTGTTAGCCATTCATTCGTTCAGGCCCACCTTCTAGCGCCTATTCTGTTGAGGGGTACTAAATCCCTTTTACTCAATAGGAGGAACCAAACCCACCACCGAGGCCCAATTAGACTCTGCAGCGTTTGATAGTGGAATGGTTCTCCAGATTTGTCAATCTGACCAAATAATCGATGGTATTTGCATAGAGATTGACAGGATGTCTCCTTATGAAAGTTCCTTCTTCAGTTTAAATGTTCTCTTTTGTATTTTATTCTATTAGGTGGGTCTGCTAAAAATATGTGTGTTGGCATAAACCAAATTGGTAAAAGGGGAATATTAACTACTAAAGAAGGATGAGCTTGGGATAACCCTCTTGCTCAACATGCAAACAAATAGTTTCTAACTGACAAGCCTAGTACTAATACATCAACTTCCTGGTATTTCAATTTTTGACTGAGATACAATTATCGAAAGAAAACATACGTGCAATAAAATAATGGAAATACAAATAGTTTCCTTAGCTCTAACCATTGATCACACATTAGCACAATGATTTTCTTTCGATCATTAAGAACAAGAACTACAAAAAAATATTGAATCAGCTAACTTATCAATAGATTCAGAAACCCTTACTCATTACAACATCCATTCTCTTATCACTGTAAAAATTATCATATGGAGTCCCAACCTCGGGACTTAGCAGGAGGCTCAGTTAGTATGGAGGAGCGATAGACTGGAGGATGAGGCCACATGTAGCAGACAGGGCTAAATATAGTAGAAGGGTGAATTCGATGGGATCCGATGGGTCATGATCATAGGTGTTGCCAATTTATGATCGAAGGACATATCGGGTGGAGAAATAGCACACCGGTTAATCTCTTGGAGGTGAGACGATAAGAATACTACAGTTTCATTCCAAGGGTACGTGGCACCACCAGATACATATCGAGCGAAAAAGCAGGTAAGACTGAAACCACCCAATCCCACCTCGATGTCACGTGTCAAGATATCATTGGTGTCCAATCCAAAGATTGCATGTGGAAAGGGAAAGTTGACGGCCAGTCAAATCACCTCAAGACACTTGTTTGGGTACTATCCGTCCATGCGATATTGGGTGAACACCGCCAAAAGACTGATCCAAAAAACTCATCATTTGAAAGTAATAGCTGAGCGTGATAAGTCGTTGTCCTTGCAAGTAATTTTGTCAGTAACCTATGATTGACACTCAATGACAACTATGTTTCAAAGCATGGATGACATTACTCTATTTTGGACGATTAATGTTTCATTCCTGAATAGGGTAATCACAAACCAAATTGTCTTTCTAATTATTGTGCAGCCAAGGGAGATAAGTTCGTAGTTTTTGGAAAACTAGAGAGAATGGATAAGATCGACCAAGCGGCCTCCAATGAACCGGGATATTCAAATAATATGACAAATTTATCAGTGGAGAAAAAAGTGAAGCTTTCTGCATAAATACTGGCAATGAAGTTTCACACGAAGCCTGCAGAGGAGCGAGGAGAAGATAAAGAGGTCAGATTAAATCCCATCACGAAGGATTTAATCATAAACATATACATATATGAGCACCACACACAAGCTGTCAAGAGGAAAATGAGCAAGCGACAAAAGAAAGAGGTTAAAGCTACGGTGGTTGAAAGCGTTGGAGAAAACCAACCTACTTGGATTGACACTTTAAAAGAAGAATTTTCTAATCTACAATACATTTCAAGCTAAATTAAGTATTTTTTAGAGAATTTTGTAATGATATAGACATGTGGCATTTAAAGAGAAAATCTCAAATATGTCAGTTTTTTATTATAACGTCCCCTAGAAAATAGGAGTACGGTTGTCGTACATTACTCCTTTTTTATAACTGATGTCTATTTTTGGTATTTTGGGGAAGATGAATCATTTTGAATCCCGGATGTAATTTACCTATATATACTAGTACAAAGATAAATGAATGGTTGGACTTACCGGAGAGGGGCATGCCTTTGTAGCAGGAGGACTTTGTAACTTTCTGAAGTTGAATTGAATATATATGCAGAAGCTTGTTGAAGTCTCTACAAAAAAATTCTAATGGTGGTGATATGAGTTTTGTCTCCCTTCATTGTATGTATTTCTTGTGTTATTCAATTCCATTTACACATTATTCTGTTTAAATTGGAGAGTTAAAAAGCTCATTATTCGTCTTATGATGCTCTCAGCTTAAGAAATTTAAACTATGTGTGTTTCCTCTTAACTAACTCAGAATTCATTTCAATAATGCTCTGATGTAGTTATTTGTTTTCTTTATCCTCCTACATCTTGTTCAAATACAATTTACAACTCAGATTCATTGCCTCATTTAGACTTTATTCTCTAGAGAGTTCAGTCGACGAGTTATTACTTTCATTCACTTTCAGAATATTGACTCCATAGCCCTGAGTGTCTCTCCCTTTCCTCGCCAATGAATTTATAAAAAAAACCCAAAACAAACTAAACCTAGACATTGATTGCCAAATAAATATCAAGTGACATGAGAAAGCCCTCTCTGAGCTGAGCAGGCTAGTGCCCATCTCTAAAGATGGTTGAAACAATTACCTATGTTGTTTGTCTACCAACCAGAAAAAATTTACAGAGTGCTAACATTCTGGCACCGTTGTCGGGGATTGAAAGTGAAATCTTCCCTGAGAAAAATGACAAAGTTCATATATGAGTACTAATGGTGAAAAGTATTCAGACACAGAAAGGTTGTACATCATTCACCCGGTGACTCCATTTTCAAGAATCTAGAATTCAAAATTTTCATGGCGACTTCACTGTCCAAAGACTCAGTGGCCTGAAGATTTTATTGGTGACTCCACTCAATTTTAAATGTGATTTAGAGACTCCACTGGAAGATGATATCCCTTGACAGAGGTACGAAAGGACATCATGGGAGAAAACAAGTACCTGAAGTTGAGTTTTTTCCAAGACATAATATTTTTTTTTATTATTTACCTTTTGTCTTTTCCTGAACATGCTAAACAAATTTTTCTTCACCTTCTACATGGAAATGGTGATCATGATAATCTTGAAATTGTATATCCTCCTCTTAAATTTATACAAATATCTCCTCAGTTTATCACTGATTTTGATAAAAATCTCCCATCTGAGCTATGTGATAACCATGACCAAGTTGGTGAGCCTCATGAAACCAAGGATGATATTTCACCTCCTATACTTGATCCAACACCCTCCAAGACTTAGCATATATACAACCCCTTAAAATTACCTCACATCCTTCATGATTTTCCTCCAAGGCACTATACGTACCTACCTGTGTTTGATGGGGAACCTGATGCCATCATAGCTGAAAAACACATCCAAGGGTTTGAGAATTTTATAGATTTTTTTGAGATTGACCATGATGATGTTTGTATGAGGGTCTTCTCTCAATCCTTGAAAGGGGACACCAAAAACTGGTTTAAACATTTGCATCCAGAGACAATTAGCTCATGGGAGGGATTGAAGAATGTCTTTTTAAAGTGTTGGGGCAAGAATAAATATTTGGATATACAACTTACAGAGTTCTATGCCTTAAAAAGGCAACGCAATGAAACTATTCCTATATTCAGTAGAAGGTTTTCTAGTACCTATTACAATTTTCCCAAATAAATTCAACCCATTGAAGTTGCTACCATTTTCCATTATGCCAGTACTCTTCACCCAAATTTGGCTTTCCTCCCAATGGAAAGAAGACTTGAGACCTTACAACAAATGTTTAATGATGCTCAGGATATTCAAAACAATATCCTAGCATGTGAACAGATTCGAAGTGAAGAGTTGGATGTTCCAGAACATGAGAAATAATATGAACAGAGAACATTTGATTGGAATCTTGGGCATAAAATTGATAATATCATAGGTCCTCTTGAAGTTTTGAATGAAAATGATTTTGCAAAGGATTGTATCCCAATTATTGAAAGAGAAGGCGCTTATGTAGTCTTTGATCCACCCGATGACAAGCATGGAGTTGATTGTTTCATATATTCATTTGTAGACAGTCAAGAAGTTGAGTTTGCAGATCGGTTTGTTGAGGAATAGGTTCATGCTCCAAGTTTTTTCTTGCTAGATGACATCGCAAATGTTGTTGATTCGCCTATATATGATGAATATAATGATGATTATGATGTTGACTTCTTAGAACTACTAACTTCATGTTTTCTTTCTGAAAATGTTTCTTTTCAGCAGTATAGTGAGAGAAATCAGCCCACATATCACAGTTACGAAGAAGAAATAACTGAATCAGTTGAAGGGAGTTATTTACCTTTATACTTTCCTTCATTTAAATGTTTGAGAGAAAATTCTAAGATCATCATTGAAGCATAAGAATGTGTTCTGATGCCAAATCAAACTGATTCACCAAGACATTTTGACAAGGAATTGCAGAATATGGTCAAAGAGGAATTTGAAAAGAAGTGCTTTCAGTAACCTAGAGAAATGGAAAGATGTGTATATGACAGAAGTAAAGAAAATGAAGAATATTTTGACTTGGGTGAAAGAACTTTGCCATTGTGTTTTTCTTCTTTCAAATTGCTAAAGAAAAATCTTTATAATGTTCCAGATCAGAAATCTTCGAGATATGATGTTGAATATCCAAAATACAATGGACTTGCAAATAAAAGTCATCTTCCATTATGTTTTTTTTCCTTTGAATTATTGAAAGCAAATCATGAGATAACAGAGGAAGAAGGAAAGTTTGACTACAATGGCACTGCTTTACATGGGCAAATTGTTGTTAGTGAGGAAGATCAACAACCTTCACATGTTTTGAATAATCATGTGGCTCATTACATGAGAGGTTATCCCAATTCAGATTTGCATCCTGTGCTCAACTAAGTGGCCTAGACATGGATGAGGATTTGGAAACTGCATTTATAGAGATTACAAATAGTGAATGAAAAAATGACATAGAGTTTCAGGAAAGAAATAAAACAATGTATGCCACTTTTCAATCATAAATACAGGAAGAAGATGAAGAGGCAGTTGTTTTATTTGATTTATTTGAAAATCATGGCTTTGAAAATTCATCCATGGGGACTCTAGAACATGAAAAAGTTCATGTTTTTAGTTTTCCACATTTGCAAGAATATTATGAGCAAGAACTCACTCCCCTTCATTCATTGGTAAGCCAAAGTAACAATCCTCGAGCAAATTTACAGAAGGTAAATAAAACCAAACCAGAATTGTTTGATGAACAAGAGGATAGTCTTGATACACATAATATGGTTGTCGTATCTAAAGATGTTCAAGAGTGTATGAATGTTCTTGTTGATATGCATGGAAGAGTAAGAAAAACTATTGCTTCCATTTCATCTAAAAATGTTCTCAGAACAAAAAAAATAGAGCAATGAAAACAAGCACTTATGAAAGAGGCTCGTCTTTCTATTTTTGTTTATCAAGAAGAAATGATTTTTCATGACCCTGTGGCATGTTATATGGAAAATTATAACAATCATAATTTAAGGCTTAAGATGGATTGCAAGCTCAAAGGTGAAGATAATGGTAAATCAACGTCAGTATTAAATATGGATTCTTTTACACTAGAGGTTTCCTTTCAAGCAGTGTTGTCTTCTGATTCAGGAGGTTGTTACTTCCATCCATCTCAGCAGATCTATCAGCCTCTTGATGGAAATCGACAGGGTAAAACACATGAAAACAAGAACGCAGTGGAAGAAACAAAATATAATTGTTGTTTTACGCATGTGTTGGAAGAACCATTTGCAATTTGGCTAGAAACAATGATTAGTCCTAATATTTTTGAAATCATAAGATTCAAATTCATACATAACTTCCTTGATGGGTTATCAGTGAACAAATTTTGGAGTAAACATGTACAAAATAAACAAGAAGTGGATAAAACATTGGCATGGATGCACTGGAATTTTGATTTCATTTTATTAACGGTACATTGGGTAATTAGAGTACGTAGGCGCAAATAAGCTTGATGATCAAGCGTTTTCAAGTTTAGATTTCCAAGTAAAATATTCAATTAGATTTTAGCAGTATATCCAACACTCAGTCTCCAGGTCAGAGTATGAAACACACATGTTGTGAGAGAAGCTACAATGGATAAGGCACAAGGTATATTTTTATTTGCTACCTCGCAGGGAGGATAGCATCCCAAGTTGGAGCCCATGTTATCAATGTAAAAAATTTCATATGGATTCCCAACCTCGGGACTTAGCAAGACGCTAAGTCAATATGGAGGAGCGATAGACTAGAAGACGAGGACACATCTAGCATACATGGCTAAATATAGCGGAAGGGTGAAGTCGATGGGACTCAACGGGTTGTGATCATAGGTGCTTCCAATCAACGATCGAAGGACATATCGGGTGGAAAAATAACACACTAGTTAATATATTGGAGGCAGGCAGATAAGAATACTGCGTTTTCATTCCGAGGGTACGTGGGGCCACCAGATACATATCGGGGGGAAGATCGGGTAAGCCTGAAACCACCCAAGCCCACCCTTATGTCACTTGTCAAGATATCATTGAAGGTGTCCAATCCAAATATCACATGTGGAAAGGGAAAATTGACGACCAGTCAAATCACCTCAAGACACTTGTTTGGGTACTTTTCATCCATGCAATGTCGGATGAACGCCACCAAAAGAATGATCTGAAAAACTCATAATTTGAAATTAATAGCCGAGCGTGATAATTCGTTGTCCTTGCAAGTACTTTCATTAGTAACCTATGATTGGCACTCAATGATGACTGTCTTTCAAAACATGGATGACATTACTCTGTTTTGGAAGATTAACGTTTCATTCCTAAACATGGTAATCACAAACCGAATCATCCTTCTAATTCCTATGCAGCCAAGGGAGATAAGCTCGTATTTTATGGAAAACCAGAGAGAATGGATAAGACTGACCAAGCGGCCTCTAGTGAACCGAGATATTCAAATAATATGACAAATTTATCAGTGAAGAAAAAAGAGAAACTTGTTGCACGAATACTAGCAACAAAGTTTCACACGAAGCCTGCAAAGGTGTCAGTTGTAGATAAAGAGGTCAAACTAAATCCCATCATGAAGGATTTAATCATCAATGGATACATAGATGAGCACCACACACAGGTTTTCAAGAGGAAAAGGAGCAAGCGTCAGAAGACAAAGGTTAAATATGAGGTGGTTGAAAGCGTTGGAGAAAACCAGTCTACTTGGCTTGACACTTTAAAAGAAGAAATTTCTAATCTGAAATAGATTTCAAGATAAATTAAGTATGTTTCAGAGAAATTTGCAATGATATAGACATGTGGCATTTAAATCGAAAATCTCAAATATGTCAGTTTTTTACTATAACATCCCCTAGAAAATAGGAGTACAGTTGTCGTACGTTACTCCTTTGTAACTGATGTCTATTTTTGGTATTTTGGGGAAGATGATTCGTTTTGAATCACATATGTAATTTATCTATGTATACTAGTACAAAGATAATTGAATGGTTGGACTTACTGGAGAGGGGCCTTCCCTCGTAGTAAGAGGACTTTGTAACCTTCTGGAATTGAATTAAATATATATACAAAATCTTGTTGAAGTCTCTATAAAAATATTCTAATGGTGGTGATACGAGTTTTGTCTCCCTTCATTATATGTATTTCCTGTGTTATTCAATTCCATTTACACTTTTTTTTGTTTAAATTGGAGAGTCAAAAAGATCAGAATTCGTCTTATGATGCTCTTAGCTTAAGAAATTTAAATTATGTGTGTTTCCTCTTAACTAACTTAGAATTCATTTAAATAATTCTCTAATGTAGTTATTTGTTTTCTTTCTCCTCCTACACCTTGTCCAAATACAATTTACAACTCAGATTCATTCCTAATTTAGCCTTTATTCTTTGGAAAGTTCCGTCGGCCAATCATTACTTTCATTCACTTTCAGAATCTTGACTCCATAGCCCTGAGTGTCTCTCCCTTTCCTCACCAACAAATTTATAAAAAAACCCTAAAACAAACTAAACCTAGCCATTGATTGCCAAAGAAATATCAAGTGACACGAGAGAGCCCTCTCTGAGATGAGAAGGCTAGTGCTCGGCTCTAAAGATGGTTGAAACAGTTACCATTGTCATTTGTATACCATTCGGACAAAATTTACAGAGTGATAACACATTCATGAAACAAAGTTGAAAGTAGTTCCTCCTCAAATCCAATCACACACGCCTTTGATGAAAAAAAACAGAAGTTTGTCTACGGTCCTAAACTGGACTTCTCAATTAAGGTGGTTTCGAAATAGTTCTTTACAATTCCAAAAATGAAGGTCTTTTCCAAAACCATCGACCTTTTCTAAAAGGTCGATCCTCTTATTTATAACAAATCATTAACTAAAATAACTATCAAAAGTGCAAGCTAAGTAAAACAAAACATCGCCACATGGCGCTTCCATCTCTTTGTCTTCTAAGAGTCCTAAAATGGTTGCATTGAAGTAGATGACTCTTCTTATACTCTAACCATTTGACAAAGAGTTCCTCACATGTGTTGGCATACGAGAATGTATGTTGGTAGATCAAGACCGAAAGGGTCTCCTTTACTTCTACTTCCCATGCCCGATACTTGACTATTTTAACAGTTAACTATTGTAATATTGTTTGAGCCTTGATCGACTGCTCCATGAACTATTGTACGTGTCCTGAGGCCATGTTCACCACCTTTTATATATTTTCATTCCATGTTTATTCTTGTTCTACATGTTGTTTGAATATGTCATGCAAGTTGACAAAGTCCTCAGGTGAGTCGAATTTTGGGACACCGATCTCTTTCATCTCCTGATTAATCTTGACCCAACTTCTTTCACAGTCGGCCCATTTCTATTGAATCTCCCATTGAGGTTCTTGGCCCATTTTCACCGAGTATTCGACCACTTTCCTTATCCGATCTATGTTTTTGTCCCTCAACACCCAAATGTCATGCTCTTCAGCGTCTCGACCCTTTTGAACCACACTGATGTAGTCAATTCTTTCCACTTCTTGGTGGACCTTCTTGTACCATCTTTCCATGTCTTTACAAGTCTCTAGCACCATAAGGGTGTCTTCTTGGAAGTCGGCTATCCCTGTAGTGAAAATGTGTCCTGTTGAGAACCTAAATTCAAGTTGGATCAACCCTTCTTGTTTGGCTTGAGCAGTATTCTTTACGAGATAAAACCTTATATGAAAATCATAGGGTATGAAATCCCGCTTCTTGTCCTGACCAATGCGACGTTGTAGCCCTATAGGATTGTATGATAGCATATTTATCCCACAACGATTTGATATGAGACATGAGAAAGTAGGAGATGTGGTGCTTGGGTGGCCCCAAACACCCTGATGTAGGTTGATCGTTCATTCAAATACCAATGGCCTACTTTTGCTACCATTTTCTTGGCTTCTATAGATAATCTTGGGCATTCTTTCCTGAAAATAATAAAATAAATATGGGTGATGAATTCATCGTAGATAAATGCGTACGATTTCTTGTACCTTTTATCCCATAGTACACTGAAGTAGACACGGGAGCTCTGCAACATGCCAGCTTAAATTCATGACGGCAAAGACATTCCTTGGGAAGATGACATCCAGTAGGTACGAGGCCATGTAGAAAGTGGGTGCCTCCCATTCTTTCGACATCTGAGGCTGCTATACACATATGCTTAATTGTTTTGAGATTATCACTACCTAGTTGAAGCTTCTTCTTGAGATCTCCATTGTGTATGCCAATGACATCCATGCTTCCAAAAACTTGGAGCAGTACATTTATCCATATAATTGGCAGATGAGATCCATGAAATAGATGTAGGGCTCTCTCAGGTTAATTGTACCGTACCATCCATTGATCTGGTTAGTGAAATTCTTATATTCCTTCCACCATGAGGCCATCAGCCAGCTGGTGTCATGGAATTCATAGAACTTCACCACAAAGTCTGTGTTGAGACACTCCTCTGGGTCCCTGAGCTTGTAGTATTTCTGGACTTTTGTCGAGAGGAAAACTCTGACACATCTGCCATTTTCATCGTTGATCAAGCACCTCTTCCCGTCCATATGGTTGATGATCCATTTCAGAACCTCTATGCAAAGGAAAATTGGGGTTCTTCTTGCCACCATGTTTAAATACGACTGTCAGATGTTTGGGAACACCTGGTCATTGAGCGCCCTCACGTTCGGGTCGCTATGTGGGATATACTATGGGTATTCTTCTCAGCTAATTCTTTTGAAGAGATCCCCCCATTGTGGGAGCATTACTTTGGATTTGGTTCTTTCTTCTGTACCACCGAAGGTCAGAGGCTGGATAAAAGATTTCTTTGTTGATGTTTTGATAATAGGATCCTCCCTGGGAGCGTACTCCAACTACCTCGCAGTCCCCGGAGAGGAACCTTCACCTTTTTTTAGCTTATTTTAGTTTGGGTGCCTTCCATGAGTGTCTGGTGGTTGGATTTCTCGGCGACATCTTACCTGCAGCTAGAACATAGTTTAGAGATTGTGCAATAAAATATGATTCATATATTACGGCCAATGAATTGACAAACTTGAATACATACGACTGCAGCTTGTTAAACCTGGTTTTGATAATCAGAGGGTCATTACAGTCTCGAGACGTTTGCTTTGCTCCTTCAGATGCTCTGGAATTCAACTTGTGTGTAGAATGAATTCATTCAAAACTGTTCTAGAGATTTAAATAGGAATGAACTTACCTTGTCGCATCAACCATTCAATTCGGGTTATGAGTGTAATTTCATTAAATGTTCTGCCAAATATTCAAAGATGTTTAAACTTAAATTAATCATGGGTTGATGGCATGAGAGTGGGTGGTAATGTGGTCTATCGATGATTTCAAAATGTTGTTGTCTAATTGACACATGAGGTAGAAACTAATGTAGGATCGAGCATTAACTAGTCTATTAAATGTCCAAATATGATTGTATCTTATGCCGCAAACATCCCATCGTTTCACTATTTTTGTTGGTGGACCAAGTGTTGGGATTGTTCTTCAAATGTTTTCTTTGATATCTCCTTGCAAAATTTCTGACATCAATCAGTCTTGCCGTATGGAGCTGACGTGGAAAAGATGACTAGGAGGCATGACTGGGACCCAGGGAACCTAAAAATGACTCAGGGTGAAAATAGGTCGTACAACCCCCTTCGTGGTAAAGACACGTGACATTTGAGACCGATGACTTCATTTTCTCGTGCTAATTGGAATCAAGACTTTCTTTAAGATATACATTATAAAACCCAATCCTATCTTTTTGACACCGAAAAAGTATCAAGGATCGGCAATCGGTGATCAGCCTACCCAAGTGCTCTTCGATCGACTCTCTCGAAAAAGTATTGATGCTAAAAACACATTGGGGATTGGTGATTGACGATATGCTTGTCATGGACAAAACAATTATTGTAACTTTTTTGGATTTCCCCAACCCCGATAAATCACATTGGTCATCAACTATCGATGATTTCTTTATGTCCTTTGTCAATGTCTATCCTTCCCGCCATATGTCGATGCCGAAGGGGATCGACTATCTCTTGAAACTTTGTGAGAATAAATTATGCAAACCAACCCCACCTTCTATCGACGTCGATTGGGGATCGACGCTCGATGACTATTGTAACTGTGGGGTTCCTTTACTTGCTTTAATTTTTTCCGACGCCGAAGTTGAATGCGTTAGGTGTAGTGTTATCTGTCGATTCTCAATTTGGGTGTTAAGTTCTTTTAGACATGGGGTTAAAACGTACAAACAAACCTGACTTGATGATAACAGTCATGAAGACAGCACAAAGATAAATCATTTCCCAAAGTGAAATCAATTCAGATAGTGAAGAAAGCAAGTGGTACCAAAAAAGTGATAAAATTTCATAAGGATTTTAAGCTATGTTGAGTGCTCAACAAAACCCTTGTTGACAGTCTCCATTCCACATAAATATGGTATCCTTATTCAATAGTTTTTCCATTGGCGTAGCAATCTACGCATAACCCTTTATAAATTTTCTGTAATAGCTTTTATGTCCCAATGTTTCTCTCAACTGGTGCACTGATTTTTGTGGTGGTAAATTAACAATGACTATAATCTTAGCAGGATCCACCAATAACCCTTGTTTACAAACTATATGTCCCAACAATATTCCAAAAGGTGTCCCAAATATTCACTTCTTGATGTTCAATGATATCTGACACTGCCCGCATCTTTCCATCATTAGCCTTAATACTTCAACATGATCTTTTAATAGACTATATACACTCCCATCATCCAAATACACTTCTAAGAACTGATGTATAAATTCCTTAAAAGAATCTATGACTACTATAAAAATATGGCGGGTGCATTCTTCAACCCAAATGGCATGAGTGTGTACTGGTAGGATCCCCAATCTGTGGAAAAAGTTGTCTTATACATGTCTTCTAGAGCTATCTTGATTTGATGGTGCCCTGAGAATCCATCTATAAATGAGTATGCTTCCTGGCATCCCACATTCTCTAGTACCTCATATGTGAAAGGGGTAGCAAAAGTATCATGTATGAAAGAATCATTCATTTTCCTCAGGTCTACACAAATCTTTATCCCCCCTTTCTTCTTTTCTAGTACTACGATAGGAATTATCCATTCATATTCCTCTACTAGTTCTATGATACCAGCTTCCAACATTATATCAATTTCTGCCTTCACTTTCTACTTATACATTGGATTCAGTCTATAATGTCTTTGTCTGATAGGCCCAGCCTTGGGTTTGAGAGGTGTCTTCATATCTCCTAGCTCTCTTGCTATGCCTTTCATTTATATAAAGTTCGTTGGCAACAGGTCACTGTATTCGCGCAGTAACTCTGTTATTCTTTCCATTGTTTGTTCATCCCAATAGTCTCAAATACTTTTCATTTTAAGATTATCATTTGTCCCAATGTTGAATTTATTCATTTTGATAAGTGTAACAAATAATTTTGATTCCAAATATGGACCTTCCACCTCTCTCTCTCCTTCAATTTCTATAATATGAATATTGCGCGGATCATTTTCATCTAGTACTTCTTCTTCCACATGGTAGCATGAAAATAGTTCTTTGATTGTTTTCCCGTTTTATTGTTGGTATTCTTTCATGAGTTCAACCTCTGGTTCCTCAGTAAATATCACCACTCTTCTCTATTTTAATGTTGAATACTTTTTGGGTTTCTCATGTTCAAATGATAAGGTTACTATAAAATTTTGTTGTAATGTTGTCCATTATGCAGTGCCTCTATGTAGTTCCTGGTCTACATACCCATTTTCTGGAATTCCTTCCAATGTATGGATGAAGTGATGATGCCATTCGTCTGGTGTTGTCATCCTCCATTATGTCTTTCATTTCTCCAAATGTTTTGTTGGTGTCCCCTATCCGTCATATCTTGACATTTTATTGCCTCCTTGTTCTGCATTGAATCTAATTTGCAGTATTCGATTACATTTATACCAGTCCTTAAGTATTTCTTTGTGCACACCCCACCATCTTGGAGGTGTTTCCTTGAGTGCAATGCCTAGGGATAAGAGCCTTTGATTATCTAACACTTCATATTCATATTTGGTCATAAATTATTCTAAATCATTCACTCCATGAAAAATGGGAGGTTATGTTATCTCTGTTCCAACCCATCATCACTATTACATATAGGCTAAAAAATCGAGGAACTATTACGATGATTGTGATAAAATCAATTTTTTTGTCGAAAAAAATTAAAAAAAATGAAATTTTACTATTTTTTTTTTTAAATTAGTCTCGTTAACGTCGGATTTTCGACATGTTCTAAGGTCATCGGAAGTACAACACCCAGTTTCGACACTTTAATATAGCCGTTTTTAGGTCAACATAACGGTCATTGACTTCGAAATGGTCAACCTTAATTTAGGGTTATAGTCATTAGAATTACGACAATGACAAATCTATAAATTAGTTAATTCGAACCGAATTTCGATTAATTTGTTATAGTTGCGACATCTTTTATGTGTTATCTAGCTCTGCTAATCTTTGTTTTTATGTGAAGGTTTTCTTGTTGATTAAGAGATCGAACTGATCTTTGATCTACAAAGCTTAGTTTTGTGATCAGTGTTCAAGGCATTCAAGAGGGTTTTAGACTTTGAAGGTTAGTTAAATATTTTTTTTCTTTTGTCTCCTTTAATATTTTATAACCTTATACGTTTATGTAGATTTTATATCGTCTGTGAACATGCTAATTTTTCCATGCTTATATGTGATTTGATCTCTTGCCCTAGTTCTATTATGTTGTTTGATTATGTTACTTGGTTATGGTGAATCTTTGAAGCTTATGTGGTAAAATATATTGTATGGTTTGGTCTATTGCATTTCAAGAATCGAATAGATCTAGCACATCATCACTGAACATTATAACATAATCGTCTCAATATTTTGGTTGTGGTGAAGAATGTAGAGATATTATGGACAAGGTGACGAGAGATGTTATTTCCCTTGCACTAAATGCGGGAGCACAAAAGTCAGAAGAATTTTAATACAAACAACTGTAAGACATTGTAGAACCCATGGGCATGTTGAAGGTGGACCAAACAAATATTGTCCCTTGGTAAAATATATATTCATTATTACATCTTTATATTGATTGTATTTATAAAATTTTATATTGTTTAAATATTTCTTATGTAGTACACTAATTTTGCATGATTGTTTGTAATTATAAAGTCAGGTTGCCCCCCTAAGCGTCCAAACGCGCCAAGTACTACCAGAAATGATGTTGTACTACAAGGTGCCGAGGAACTTGGAGTGTCGAATATTGAAGATCAAGTTAATGATCCTATGGAAGAAGATGACAATAATAACAATATAGTTGAAGACGATGGGACAAATGAATTGATCCATGACTTGTTCGCTTGACCAGACGAGGATGATGATGAGGACATTGGTGATCTTGACGTACCTCTTCTAGAGAAGGCAGAAAAACCACTTTATGAAGGTTCAAAAGAAAATCTTCTTTCTGCTACATTATTGTTGGTGAACTTAAAAATTTTGAATGGTTTGTCAAACAGTTGTATGACACAGATCCTAAGGTATGTAATATGGTTCATCATCACGTATACATAAAGGTTGATTTTTTTTTTCTTGTTTTTAGTTTTAATTAATGTTTGAAATAAGAATTAAATATTTACAAATTATAACATTCTTTACACTAATTACTTACTTTTTATGTCGTAGATTGTTAGGTGAATTTCTATTACCATCATCAAATATTTTACCTTGCACATACCGAGATTTAAATTCCATTATGAAAGAAATTGGAATGGAGTATCAAGCTATATATGCATGTCCCAATGATCATATTATATACTATGGACAACATGCATCGAAAACAAAATGCCCGTAATGTCATACTAGTAGATATCAAACTGATCAACTAACAAAAAAGGTGCCTCAGAAGGTTCTTCGTCATATTCCCATAATTCCACATTTGCAACGACTGCTCCGGTGCGAAAGCATGGCACAGTTTATGGATTACCATGCACATAATAGAAGTGGAGATGGTGCTCTTCGAATGCCTGCAGATGGTTATGCATTTAACGAAATTGAGGAAAAATGGCCAGTTTTAAAGATGAACCTCGTAATGTTAGGCTTTCATTGGCCACTGACGGTGTTAATCCATTTAGGGAGCTCAAGTCTATTTACTCAGTGTGGCCAATTTTTGTTATCAATAATAACATTCCTCCTTGGATGTCAATAAAGAGGGAGCACACAATGTTGTCAATAATTGTTCCATGTATGTAATGTTATCATTGATTTTCTGAATGTAAGATTTCATTTGTATTTCTTGTTGCATAATATCTTGTATTTATTTATTTACTTATATTTGCACATCACGTTAGTAATTATGTGTAATTTCAAACAATTAGGTAAGTACCAGGTTAAAGATATGAATGTATATATCGAGCCTCTCATCGACAAGTTACTAAAGTTATGGGCCGACATCACTAAGTATGACATTTGTAAACCAATAAGGAAGAAGGAATTTCAATTCCGTGGACTAATTGTATGGACAATTCATGATGCCCCAGGACTAACACATTTTTGTGGTATGTAACGATCCATTGCACTTTAATTATAGTATATAATTATTTGAAGATACCATGCTACATGTTTTTTTAAATAATCCCCTTAATTGACATAATTATTAATCCAACTTTTGCAGTTCTTCAAGCAAAGGGTAGATTTGCATGTCCAGTTTGTGGTCCTAAGATCAAATCTTGGCATTCAAAAACTTTAGGAAAGGAGGTGTTTGATGAGTATAGGCACTTCCTCTCTAAGAACCATAGGTATCGTACTATTGAAAAACATATTTTCAATGGGAAAGAAGAGACTGGATTAAAACCACGAAGAATGACACCTCACCCATGGAAGTTGGAATATAACAAAAGTCGTTGAGATGGTATCTTGCAATGTGTTTATGTAATATTGTATATGTAATTTTATGAATTTTTGTTTTATTGAATTTATTTTATGCTTCATCAATGTCGTGAAGGTATTAACAATGGGCTCCCACGAGGAATGAAAAGTTATCCCTCTCAATTCATGAGGTTGCCCTACTATCGATACCTAAAAATAGCTCATTTGCTTGATACAATGCATATCGAGAAGAATGTGAGAGAAACGTTATGGCGAATAATAGATGGTAGGAGGGATAAAGAAAAAGTCATCAAGATTTGTAGTGACATTCAAGAAGCCAATCATGCAATGCAAAGTGGGATCCAATCAAATAGCGACGGAGATCGAAATAACCTTCCCTAGTTATTAACAGAGCAACAAAGCAATGAAGTAAAAGAGGTCATTCAGAGAATAAAATTTCCCACGGGTTTTTATTCAAACATAAATAATATCTTAACAAAGAAAGGTGAATTTGGTGGGGTAAAAACACATGATTGGCATACCTTCATTAAGGTAATTATTTTTCTATATATATATTTATATTGGTATA
>ML787515.1:322723-341534 GCA_009831015.1 Picea engelmannii | reverse complement strand
ACATTAAAAAAAATGGGTAATTAAAACAAGAAATAGACACTTAACCCCACAAGCACCCTCTCTTGTGGAATCATAACCCCCTATAACTCTAGTCCTAGACCATCTAGCAACCAACGAGGTATTTATTATTAATAATGATCAAACATTACATTTCTTAGGCACACTAGCATTTTAATAATTGTTTGGGAACTCTATCCTCTCTGCAATGTAACAATATGCTATAAAATATGGGGGCTCAAAACATGGGGTGTTACATCCCCTCCCCCTTATTTTGGCACTGTCCTCGGTGAATATACAAAATAAGAGTCAAAATTCCAAAATTTATTCAAAAAGCTATGGGTACTCTGCATGCATGGAATATTCATGCTCCTAGGTAGCATCTTCAGGACCGTAGCAGGTCCACTAAACTTTTACCATCTCTATAACTCGATTCCGGAGCATTTTGACTTTTCTGTCCAATATTCGCACTGGTTGGACCTGAAATTCTCCCTTTGTCTCTACCTAAATCAGATGCCAATCAATAACATGGTTAGGATCATGTAAATATTTATTTAGCAAAGAGAAATGAAATACATTATGCACATTCATGGAAATAGGAAATGCAAGTATGTATGAAATTGTCCCTATTTTGTCCAATATCTCAAATGGACGAAAGAATCTAGCTACCAGTTTTGTAAAGCTACCCAACTTCAAAGAGCTCTTTTTGGGATTTAATTTCAAAATCACATGCTCCTCCACTTTAAACTCCCTTGTTTTCCTATTCTTATCGGCGTAAAATTTATGTCTATCTTGAGCTTCCTTTAAATTCTTCTTTATCTCTACCATCTGTTCTTCCATGTCCTTGAGTAATTCTGGCCCAAGTACCACTCTATCTGCTAGGTTGTTCCAACTTACTGGAGTACTGCGTTTTCTACCATACAAGGCTTCAAATGGGCTCATCTTCAATGAAGCTTGATGCCCATTATTATAGGCAAACTCAACCAAGTACAAGGTAATATTCCCACTTAGATGGTTTATCCATCACGTACATTCTCAACATGTCTTCGATTACTCGGTTGAATCACTCTATCTTCCCATCTGACTGCAAATGGTATGTTATTCTAAAGTTCATATTTGTACCAAATCCTTTAAATAATACTTTCCAAAAATTTGAAGTAATCGTAGTGTTTTTGTCTGAGACAATTGTCCTAGGTATCCCATGCAACCTAACAATTTCCTTCATGTAAATTTCTGCAATATTATCTGTTGTATGAGTTGTTTTAACATGAACAAATTGAGCAGACTTGGTCCATTTATTAACCACTACCATGATTGAATCTCATTTCCTTATTGTCCTTGGCAACTTTGTTATAAAATCAATGGTTATTACTTCCCATTTCTTTTCTGGAATTGGTAATGGCTATAGTAAACCCACTGGGTGTCTATGCTCAACCTTCACTCTCTGGTGATGTAATCAACAACTTCCTTTTTCATCCCCGACCAAAAGAATTGGTTTATTACTGATGTAATTGTTTTCTGGTAACTAGGATGTCCAACATATGGGACATTATGCATTTCCTCTAATACCAAATTCCTAAGTTCTCTAGAACTAGGAACATAAATTCTATTTTTATGTATAAGTAGTCCATCTTCCTTTATCTCATACTCTTTCATTTTTTGTTGTACGTCCTCTTGTTGCAAGCTTTCCTTTACCTATAGGCAATGTTGATCTGTAACAACAACATCTAAAAAATTTCACTTCAAGTCTGACTGATGCATATTGACAGTTGTAGGATGCATGAGATGCACCCATCTACTAAGTGTATCAGCAACTTTGTTTTCTTTTCCCTTGATATTATTGATATCAAAGTCGTATTCACTTAAAAATTCAAGCCATCTTGTTTTCCTGGCATTCAAAGTTGGTTGTTCAAAAAGATACTTTAGACCACTATGCTATGTTCTTAATTCAAATCTATTTCCCATGGGATAATGCCTCCACATCTTCAACGTGTGAACAATGGAAACAAGCTCCAATTCATGTGTGGCATAGTTCCTCTCATTCTCTTTAAGTTTTTTTTACTCCTAACAAATGACATGTCCATTTTGAGTGAGGACTGCACCAAGTCCTTCCTTGCATGCATCTTTACATACCACAAAAATTTCATTTGGGTGAGCAATTTTTAGCATAGGCGCACTAGTGGGTAACTCCTTCAACAAATTAAATTTATCTTCACATTCAACTGTCCATTCAAATTTAATTCCCTTCTTTTGCAAAGAAGTGATGGGATAAGTGATCTTAGAGAACCATTCTATAAACCTTCTATAGTAACCAACCAACCCCATAAAAGATCCAACTTCTGAAACATTCATGGGCACTGACCATCCTCTAATGGCTTCGATCTTCTCTGGATCCACTGCTATACCCTACTCTAAAATAATGTTCCCCAAGTAGTGGATTTGTCCTTGATAAAAAGAACACTTAGTCAACTTGGCATACAACTGATGTTCCCTCAATACTTGCAATACCAATCTTAGGTGATGTTCATGCTCCTCTTCAAACTTAGAATAGACAAGTTTGTCGTCCAGGAATACTATGACAAACTTATCCAAGTAATTTCTGAATATGTGATTCATTAAGCACATAATGACAGCTGGTGCATTGGACAATCCAAATGGAACCACTACAAATTCATAATGCCCATACCTGGTTCTAAACATTGTCTTATGGATATCTTCTTCCTTGATTCTTACTTGATGGTATCTCGATCTCAAGTCTATCTTGGAGAATATATTTTCCCCTCATAGTTGATCAAAGAGGTCATCAATTATGGGTAAAGGATACTTGTTCTTTATTGTAGACTTATTATGTTGTCGAAAGTCAATACACAGCCTCAAGGTTCCATCTTTCTTTTTGAAAAAGAGTATGGATTCTCCCCAAGGTGAAAGGCTTGGGCATATGTACCCTTTCTTCAGTCGCTCCTCCAACTACATGTGTAATTATTTTAACTCTAGTGTGCTCATTCTGTAAGGTGTTTTTGACATTGGGGAAGCCCCTAGAACTAAGTCAATAGAGAAATCTATTTCCCTTTATGGTGGCAACCCTGGTAGTTTTTGGAATACATCATCAAATTCTTGTAGTACCGATAAATCTTCAAGGATTGGTCCCTTTTTCTTTTCTGGCTCCTCCACATGGGATGCATAAAAATGACACCCTTTTCTGAAACATCTCTTCAGCTCTAAGGCTGAAATCTCCCTTATAGAGATGAGTCTTGGTACACCTTTTACAGTGCTCTGTTCTCCATCTCCATCAAGACATGTAAATGTCTTGCTATGAAAATTTAGGACAACATGATGCTTGTCCAACCAATCCATTCTAATTATAATATCATAAGACCCCAATGGTATGATATTCAGATCAACACTAGTATTCACACCATTAAGGCTTATGGAACAACTTCTAACCATATCATGGATTCTCCTTTTGGTTCTAGTGGCTAGTTGAACCAAACTTTATTTCCCAAGCATACTTTTCTCCAAATGTAATATATCCACTATCTTAGGATAAATGTAACAATGACTTTCTCCTGAATCAATTAAAATAGCAACAGACTGATTAATGATTTACCTTCCACCTCAATCATATTGGATTGGTACTCTTCTTATCGATCATCTAAGGCTGCATAAATTCTTCACATGTCTTTGATTGTTTTAGCCTCTTTTATGTTGTTCACGGTCTTCACTCTGTCCTTTCTATGAGGGAAATCCTTGTATAGGTGATCTTCCTTGCATCCCCAACATTGGATTAGTGTTCTTCCCTTTTTTCCCAAGGAGTATTCTTTCTTGGATTCATCCTTAGCATACTGGTCTTGCTTATTTTTATTAGGCTCATTTCTATTGAAAGGAGGTTTGAATCCTTTCTTCCTTTGATCAGACTTCTCCTTCTTCTTATCCTTCCAATATTTCTGCATGGACTCTCTTCCTTGACCTTGATCATACAAGCACTTGGCCTTCTTGATGATCTCAGTCCAGGTCTTGGGCTCATCATATCAAATCTTTTCTTTATAAAAGGATGGTAATCCACTCAAAAACCTATTTATTTTTACCTTTTCATCATTTTTAAACCCAACATACTTTAACAACCCCAATAACTTCTTCTCATATTCTTCCATGGACACGATTCCCAGCCTGAGTTCAAATAACTCTTGCATTTTCTTATCGTAGAAATTCTCTGAGAGGTACTCATGAAAATACTTCTTTAATTTCTTCCAAGTGATCCTATTATTGTTAACATGCTCAACTTGCTTCAGATGATCCCACCACATATCATCTTTCCCATGTAAATTGTATGTGGAAATTTTGGCTTCTAGGTTTGATGAATAATTGTGTAATTGGAAATATCTCTTGAGTCTAAGAAACCATTCTTCAACATCATTTCCCTTTCTATTTCACCACCAAAGGATGGTGGCTTGAGCTTCCTCAACTCTCCTTGCAAATTATCCACCTCATGTCTCCTTCTTTGTTGATTAATAGGAGACACCTCTGGACTGCTTAAGGAATATTCAGATGCATAAAAATTTCTTGCTAAGTAAGGAGGTGAGTAGTGTCTATGATCTCTGCTAACACTTCTAGAATAATGCTCTCTTCCACGATCCTCTCTTTTTTCATGATGCCTACCTCCTTCCTCTTATCTTGAGCCATCCTTGGCTTGTCCTTACAACTAATTTAAGCTCTATATTACTCGATCATTTATCTGACTTTTCTCTCTCATCATCCTCTCATTGTCTTCCTTGTAGTTCTGCACTTCTATTTTCAGGCTTCTCACAGTTTCTAACAATATTTCTTGCTCCCCTCGGACCTTGCATTCGTTGGATTCCGTCTCTGCATTGTCGATTCTGGTATTCTATACTTCGACCTATTTTTCATGGCTAGAGGCTCCCTCGCCTTCTTCCATTTCTTCAAGACACATTCTGAGTTGATATGTTTAAATCCCTTGATTCTAAAAAATGTGCAAGTGGCCAGTTTGTCATATTTAAGCATATAACAAACAAAAGTTTCCAAACAAAATTCTACGGGTCCCTTTAGTTCATGACGGATACATATAAATAACACTTCCATGTTATCCCTGGGCTGATACAGAAATAAATTATGCATAGGAACTCCCTTCAAACCACTTTCCCAAGTGGCCATGGCTCGAAACCGTGAGCCAAATCCTTCCTTAGAACCTTTCCTTCTTCAAAAAAAAAATTTGGCCATTACCCCTTTTTTCGTTCAAGCCCCAATCACATAAAACCATGGCTATGACCCTGCGCCTAGCCAAAAAGAACTTATCCGGAGCTCTGGGACTTAGGGGCTCCAGAAGTCTCACCTATACCATGCATCATACTTCTCGAACGTCGAACTAGTGGAGCTCTTTGGGGCTTCGCACTTTGGGGTTCAGACCACAACATACTCTAAAAATTCCAAACCATCGGACCTCCAAACTCCTAGAGTCTCATCAGCACTATGCATCAATACTAATACGTGTCGAGAGTCACCGAGATGACACATGGACCAAACTATGAGCGACACTTGTCAAGTCATAACTGACACAAAGGGTTTGTGAACAACATAAAACATGATGACACGTGGCACATATTAGGTAGGTCCACATCACCTTAGGTGATGTCATCCCTCCACGTAACTCTATATTTATGGCTTCAGAGAATTTTCCCAAAATCACATTACAATGCTTCCAAACTTCGAAAGCGGCGGATCCCTGAAGGGTTCAAGGATCAATGGTCGAAGTTTACTTATGAGATCTGCGATCATGAGGAGCTCTGAGACTCTGGGCTTCAAAGAGTTTTGCAACACAACACAACATTTTCCCTGAACGCCAAATTCATGATAGGCCTATGCCATTCTAGGTGATGTCATCATACCGCATCACTCTGATGCTTCGATCTCTAGGTCTCTGGAATATCTCCCACTAGAGAACCTCAAAATCCCATAACCACCAGACTCCCGAACCTCTTCGCCTTCTAGGGTCCATGTAGTATAACTAACATTGTGTAAGATGGTGACATGTGGCCCCCACGTATTAGACTGCTAATGGTCCAACATGGGCATCAAATGTACCATTCTGACTAACACATGGAATGACCATGGGAGGTCCTTGTCACCCTTGGTGATGTCAACATGTCACATCATACCCTGTGCTTCGGCACTTCGTAGCTCCAGGCTTCGGAATATTCCTTGACTCAACACCATTTTTCTCCCGAACGTTGAATTCCCAAACTTCCGTAACCCTGTACGATTGATCTAGAGACATTTATCCTCGCTAATTGAATTATTCGTATGAGCTCTGGACTTCAGAACTTCAGAGGGTTTTCACTGCTGAACACCCCCACACCCTGGACTACCAAACAATGAATTACGAAGCCTTTATATTATTTTGACACATGTCCTCGAATGTGAACAGTCCAAATTTACTTCTAAGTTCAGGACTTTAGGATATTTATTCCCAACATATTAAGAACTCGCTTCTCTGGGAGTGTCGAACCTTCGAATTGTCATGATATCTACGAGTCACACTTGCTAGTACGTAGATCGGATGACTGGAGTCTGATCTCCTCCACTGTGCTTCGCCTGTTGATATGTTCTTGAGCCAATGACCCAGTTCTTTCCTCTCAGTGATCTACGGCGTAGATTCACTTCGAGAATTCAGAGCTTCGGGGCTTTTACCTCCCTTTTCATCAAGACTTGTCATGTGTTGAAGCCACGATGTCCAAATGGCTTTGGTTCTTAATGAATTTGCACCTTCTCCAAATCCGACGGATGCAAGGGATATGAACTCTCCCAAACATATCCAATCATCCAAAACTAACTTGATCCTATTGTGGTGATCACTCCCGAATTTGAAAGGGTCGGTCACGATTCTTCAACCCCTTTCCAGGGATCTTCGATCTTCTGTGCAATCTCTTCGACGTCATTCCTCCTGAGCTTCATAAACTCTAGGTCCTAATTCGATCTCAACCACGAGATATTTTCTAAATGATCCGACCCATTTCGTCCCGGTGTCTCAACCTGGAGCTCTGATACCAAACTGTAACACACCTAGCCAGCCACAGGTAGGGCATGCTAGCTACAAGTCCCTTCTCTGGACTAATTTGATCCCTACTCTTTTTTTCCCCAATAGGGAATGCATGAAAGGTTCTGATGCATTAATCAAGATTTAGTCTAAGCATATAAATAGTGAAGCATATGACATGCACAATAATACACAACAAGCATGCTTATTCTAAATAATTAAATACATAACAGAATAATTCATACACATGTAATTAATACCATAACAGAGAGCAGTTATATTTTATAGAAGAGAACCATCGACTGGCTGTAGACCAAGGACGTTCCACCCAATCATAGACATTGTTGTTCCAAGTCTCAACAACAATGTCACTCTCGATCCAGGACTATGAATCTAGAAGGACTATTCCAGAGTGTTACTCGACTTCCCAAACCAGTCAGCACTCAAGCTCTCACGGGATTATCCAACACTCACAACAATCCAAGCACCCATATCTCTTCTACCCATCCTGCACCACCTAAGATAATGGACCCCCACCCTTCTGTACCACGCAGTCCCTCGGACAGTCCTTATCCTTCTAAGGCTCTAGTGAAACTAGTCCAAAATCTCCATGTTGGGACTCTCAGGAATCAGAGCTGTGAGCAAAGTTGGACACCAACCAAGCATCTTAGATATGCATGCCTCAAATCATGGTTGGATTACACCAGCACTCTCTGCAACCAATAATTCCATGGATACACTTCAAAAGTTCTTCTTCCTTTCCCGAACTAAGAAATGCATGAGGAAAATGAGTGAGTGAAGAAAATGAATGGAGTGAAGACTCCATGAGAGAGGGTGAGCAGTGAACAATTCGGGTGAATGAATGCATGAGGCAACAAGAAACTACACCAGAATGGGGACGAGAATGAGATTTTGAACAAAGGACCAAAACGAATGAGAGAATTAGCCAATGGGAGAACCCCTTCACGAGACCAGGAACAGGTTTTTCTAATTCGTGGGGACCAAGAACCTTTTGGCCTTCCCCCTTGAAGCTTACGTAACTGATCCCCCCAACCATTAAAAAAATGGGTAATTAAAACATGAAATAGACACTTAGCCCCTGAAGCCCCCTCTCTTGTGGAATCATAGCCCCTATAACTCTAGTCCTTGTCTGTATAGCAGCCAACAAGGTATTTATTATTAATAATGATCAAACATTACATTTCCTAGGCACATTAGCCTTTTAATAATTGTTTGGGAGCTTTGGCCTCTCTGCAATGTAACAATACGTTATAAAATATGGGGGTTCAAAACCTTGGGTGTTACACCCATAGGGATTGATGTTGGGTAAAATATAAAATCCTTGTATGATATTTCTAGATGCTTCGCCCAGGGATCACCCAAGAAAGTAGTGAAACACTTATATTTGAGTAAATGGGAACCAAAATAAAATAAATAATGCTTAAAAGGTTGGTTGAAGGATGGGAGGTCTCATCACGAGCCAACCCATCACGTCCACTAATATATGGCAGTATGGCATTGCCATCATCTGGTCACCAAACTATGGTAATGGCTCTCAGTTGCATGGCTAAGAGAAAGGAGGTCTCATCACGAGCTAGTCTTCTCATTTCCACTAGGTATTTGTGGGTGGGATTGTCATTATCTGGTTACCACGCCAGAGCAGTGACCTTCAACCTCTCCCTAAAATTATTAAAGAACAAAAGAATGGAAAATACTAGGCTTGGAAAAAGTGCATTGTGGACGAAGGTACCACACACCCTCTACAAAGGCACCCATGAATGAGACACTACGAACCCTTGTATGTCATGAGCCCTATGCCCATTGAGTTTTGACCCCAACCACTTCATCCACTTTACATGGATTAGAGAGGGATATCTTGGAAACTTTCCTTGACCTAGGGCAAGATCTACCTAATAGAACACCTTGTCAACCCTCCCATATTCAAGTGTGACAAGTCACACAGTGTCTTTGGGCAATTAATTGTTTCATATAGTGATATTTGATGCACATGCTTAGGTGGCTCATTTATTGATTGGATTCACTTATCATGATGTTATGACTTGAGAACCTTGGAGAGCGTGCTCATTTGTCTTTACATTACCTAGTTGGTGGACAATTTTGAGAGAACAAGCCTAGCTTGTGCTTCCATGGGGCTGCAAGCCCATAGGTTGGATGAAAAGGGTCCACATGTCGGATCACAAAGATGAAGTATTGGAGACCTAGAAGATGATATGGAAGACTTATCCTAGCCCTCACATGCCAAACGATTTTCCCAAGAGGGGAAAAATGTCTTCTTCTTGAGCTTGACGTCATTTTTGGGGGCTAGGGTTTGGTGGTGGTGTTACCATTCATTGACACATGGACATTTTGAGAAGGATGAGACCTTAATCATGATGATATTGCCTAGATGATTGACATGTTTCCTTTGGAGGCTTACCATTGCTCTCCAACATCAACGACTTGCTCCAAGTGTCAAAACATCCCCTAAAGGGGTGACGCCCATGTGAATTAGGGTTTTATTTGTGCAAAAGTGAAATTTTAAATGAATTTTTTAATATTAATTTGTATAAGGGGGAAAGATTAGGGTTGTTGACCCCTAGTATTGTGGTTTACCCCTAAATATGTGGAAAATTCACCTTGGTGACATTTTGTATAAATAAGAGATCATAAGATCTCATTATAACATAACTCTCCCTCTTGAGAGAAGACTTTGTCTGAAATTTTCACTACACTTGGCATATTTGTCTCTTGTGCACTTGTTTATGGCTATCTTTTGTGAATGGTTGATGGAGGAGTGAGGCTATCTTTTGTGAATGGTTGATGAATGGTTTCTATATTTTATGGTGGATTGTCTTAGCATCTTTCTTGATTTTGATATGGTATTCAACTCTTATGCTATCATTTTTTCAAGTCAAGGATTTTTGTGCTAGGAGCTAAGTGGGAAGTAAGAGAATTTACACCCCCACTCTATTCTTTATCAATTATTGCTTGAAGTTCATTGATGTTGCAAGGGTTTGTTTGAGGAAGTAAGAGGATTTACACCCCTCATTCTCAAACCCTAACTAGAGATACTTGCCTTGGAAAGTAAGAGGATTTATACCCCCAAGGAATTATCATCTCTAGTTCATTTACTTGACTCCATTAACCCAATTTTTTAAGGCACTAGTCACTTATTTTTTGCATTGGAGATATTAAATCGTTGCCTTGGGAAACGTGAAATTTTGTCTTTTGAAAGATCTCTTGCTTGGAGTTGGTTTGCCACATTGGGAGGAATATTTCCCTACTAGGGAATCCCCTCTCTCCCACTAATTTAAATGATGTTTCAAACTTTAACCTATAGTCATTAAGGCTGCATAACCCTAGCTACTAACTCTCTCTTAACTCCTAAACTAACCATAGACTAGCTCTTAAATCTTGCTCACTAAATCTACTAACTAGGGAACACATTTTGGACTAGCTATTGGCATATTTTGATGGTGTAACTTGCTGATATAAATGACTGAAAGATACAACCATAAGGCTACAATTTTCTACAGAAAATACATGTTACAACAACTTGCTTTATATATCCCCAGAGTGCCATTTTTCAGTCATAATTGATTGCCTAATTCATTGATAATATCATTGGTTAATATTACACTTTTAGATGTCTTATTTGCTGATATAAACCGTTATCCATTGCTGCAAATTAGGGATATCAAGCTTAACTTGTTAATCCATACTAACATATATCATTGCAAGTTGGATTTTCTTGTGTCTCGGGCAGGTACAATCATCCGGAGAGGTACTACACTGTTGGGGAAAAAATCACTTGGATTAAAAGGAATATATTTCCACATCTCATTCCCCCTAAGGTCACCGGGATCACCTCCCTAGAGTGACCTAGTCACCCTTGAAGTGCGGGACCTACATTGAGGTGACATTGGGTGTAGGATTCCCAAGTTTTAGCACTTGATTTTGTGGTTGGGTCGGGCTTTCCCAACCTAAAACTTGTGCTATAACAAGGATTACGGACTCTCCTCCAATATGCATGAAGACTGCTGCCCAAACTCAAACAAACCTCCTTAGCTGCTAGAGATAGTGTCCCCACTCAAAAAAAATTGAATTTTTTTTAGCCTGATTATTAAGTGTAGAGTTGGTTGTAGATGAATGAAATATACAATAGTGATATATGAGTAACACATGCCTCCACTATAATGTCCCTCTCAATTTATTTTTTGAAACTTTTTTCTTGGGTAGTCTCTTTAACATATAGTTGTGTGAAAGTATTTTCATAGTAGTTTATACTAGGAATTTTATTTCTGTTGGAACTTACAAATGATTACCCATATCAGAAACTCTATAAATTTATTGCATTAATTATATTTACAACAAAAATATATTTAAAAGACCAAGCAATAATACAGTAGTAATTTATGATAGAACCTAGTTTGTATCTCTATCTATTTCCTCTATGAAGTGTTGAGATATAGCATTTTGGAGATGTCACTAGAGTGCAACAATCTTGTTGGATATATATTTAACTGAAAGTAAGGAAATCAACCCAGAAGTTTCTATGCAACTACTAAGGAATAAATATGTCATCCTGTAGGTATCGACTAACAATATTCTTCCTTGCCAGCAAGAATAAATCATACCCAACGAGAAAAATAAGCAACAACCTCAATAACATGACCTCCCCACACAAATTTATCTCCCAACAAAGGAGATCTCAGTCCGACAACTAGAAAATCGTCCCCACAACAAGGTAATACTTTCAAGCATAGTGAAATCTTAGTCCTTGGAGCAAAAAAACAATTTCTAACAGATGAACTCAAGAGATGGCATGACTTATCATTTGGGAAACTCGTCCTAGTTGCAGACCCCAAAAAACCATGTATTTGACCTCTCTATCCATAGAAGAGATCTAGCCCCCAGAGTGCGCCTCCACAAACAAATTCACCTATTTTTCTTAAAGAAATGCAACCACCCTTTTCAGAACTCGACCCTCTTGGAGAAGAACACCTCCACTCACACAAAAATTGGGTAGTTAGATGGAAACTCGCCCATCATGAACCAAACGACCTCAACAAAAAACAACTCAGCCACAAATAATTTCCTCAGCGACCAAAACAAGGAAAACTCGTCCCAACCCACGAGGGTTTCGATCCGACATGCAAGAAAATCGGTTCAATGAAGGAATGCATCCCCTACTTTGCAAATTCGGCCCATGTGATGAATTATTTGATACCATTGTAATATCCCTAACATAGCTAGACAAGGATATCATGAATTTCTATGTTATTACATTATTTTTCCACAAACAGTTAGCATTCATTCCACTATAGACATTTCTTCAAACATATTACCGACAAAACTAGATACACATGGAATAAAAGAGAATCATGGATTATTTTATTATGAATAAAAACCATAGTAAAATAATCCAATGGCTATTATGGCAGTTGCACTACATCCATGAAAAACACACAATAACAAGCCAAAACCTGGATGATGTCATGGTCACAACCAGAAAACCCTACGAATCTACACCTCCAAATTGATATCAAACCATAGATGAAGCTCAATTGAAGATCCTGGATGGATCCTCCTTCTTTTCTAGCTAGGGTGGATATTGCACCACCGAAACTAAACTGCAATGATGGAAGGGTTTTGGTAAACCCTAACGAAACAATGGCTTCAAGAGCACTCCAAAATGAGAGATCAAATCATAATGAGGAAAGGTGAAGTGCTACCCTTCCTTTATACTTCTTTGAACCCTTTCAATATCTTTTCTCTCTTTAAAAAAATCCAAATGAATATTAAATTTACTTTATAACCCTTTTAAACCCCCTTTTAATGCCAGAAAGTGATTAATTGTCTTCTAAGGCATTCCCGAATGTCGAAAATCCATTTCTCATCATTATGAACATTAGGCCTTTCCATTGTGGTTTGAACGAGATATTATACTCATGTATCCCTTCAGATAATATGGTCCCAATAACATATTTAGTACATTTAATTAAATTGTGCCCAATAATAACCAAAATTACATAAATCATCGGAACACCATAGAACCGAGAGCTTACTATGTGGAAATGATCATGATGATGAAAGATGGTGAATGGGCTAGTCTGGGCCCCATATAACCCCTCCAAATTTCCCAATTTAATTGTTAACCTCAATTTACTCCTTTGACCATGTCGACATAAACTTACAAGGTCACCTCTGACTGCGGAGTAGGGGAATCCAAAAATGGGGACATCACAAACAATATGGTTTTAGTGCTAAAAAAAAGGCACCCGTTAAAACCTTTGGTCACCCCCCTTTTTTAGAAACCTCCACTAAAATAGAGAAGGAAGAAGTGCTTCTACAAAATCCTATGCAATTTGGTGTTTTCCTTGCAGTGGATGCAATATGATGTTGATCCCACCCATTCCATTATATTTTGCAAGTGTGTATACCATATTTGTGTATATCCTTCCTTGTAACATGGCTCTAAAATATATAAAAACTAGAATTTGAAGATGTAACATAATGCCCCCTAAGATGACGTAATGTGTCTGGAAAATTTGCTAGTCTAGACTTTGGGGGTTCCAAATTGACCTTTTCAATAATTGGGATGAATTCCACCTTATTTTGAATGTAGTCAAACCATAGCATGTAATATAGAACATTATTTTGGGCTAAAGAAGTAAGGCCAACCACAAAGGTATTAGGTGATGTCCACAAGACCATATCGACTACAAAAGGATGAATTCCCTTACAAAATGGAATTTGTAATAAAGTCACATCAAATAAATGGCATTTGTAATAAAGTCACATCAAATGTTTTTAGTGTAGGAAAACTATAATTGGCAACATAATGAAAACTTTAAAAAATGCTACTGATTTGAAAATATGTTCATGATCCTTAGCAAAGCAAAAAAAAAAAGTTTTTTTATTCTCAATGATTTTGTTAAGCTCGCATATAGAGATTTTAGATCTAGACATTATAAATATGCTTGTGGTAACTAATCTTGATCTAATTAGATGTAGTTGCATAGGATCAATGTAAGAGATTCTAAGCAATTTCAAATATACATATTCACTTTGGCTATGACATATTTGGTGTTGAATACACATGAGATAAATTACCATTCATTCAATCCATAAGAGAAACTAACTTGGCCTAACTGTACACTACTTTATATAGATTAAATAAAAGAGAAATTATAAATAGGTTTGTACATGGAACAACAAACTAATCGATTCTTCCAAGGAATAATAAAAATGTGGGGTTTGTTCATAGTGGATTACGATTATAATAAACAATAATGACAGAAAAAAGAAATAAAAAAAATATAGATAGATAGGATGTTTGATTGGGTAACGTATCTTTGGAATGGATAGCTTAGTAAGAACCTTACACAAATATCAAGATATATAATTTTAGTGTAGATGTTGTAGTTCATCTGCATAAACAAATATTATTGGAATGCGTAAATGATTTATAAATGTTATTTTGGTTATTGAAAGATTCAGTAATATCATTTTTTTATTAAAAACCTGAGAAAAAAAAGTAAAGAATTCTTCCACGCATTTATGGATGATATTCCTAGTAAGACCATTAACATACACTAATGTACCTCACCCTAAAACTAACCCCTTATCTAAATAATCTATTACTATATATATGAAAAAACATTTTTTTAATATAAAATATTATTTCCATATTAAATATACCATAAATATCTAAATAAAATTTTAAAAGCATGCAAAAGTCTATTAAAACTAAGGTATTAAGATTTCATTTCAGTTTCTTTCCCTTTGAAAATTATGTGATTTTTTAAATTATTAAAAATTTCATTAAAATAATTAAAATTTCTCTCTAATAGATGTAGTTAAATTAATGGTGAGAAAAGATCCCTTAACATGTTCTATGGAAAATATTGATTATAACAATAAATTATTTTATTCAAATACTTCGTTGTTCTACTTCTACCATATTTTAAATGCTTAAATGTACGACCTCCAATGCAGTTCATTTTTCTAATGTGTACATTAGAAGAGGTGCCATCTTCGGATTTAGCGAAGGAGCTTTACTTAGCCAAATGTGGTCCTAAAATATTTTTAAATTTAAATTCAAACAATGAAAAAGCCATAGCATAGTTAGAAAGGCTCAAACAAACACAATACGTTATAAATTAGTTTAGATTAAAATATTCATAGCATATTTAGAAAGGCTCAAACAAACACAATACATTATAAATTAGTTTAGATTAAAATATTCTCCCACAAAATTTATTCAAAAGTAAACTTTGATGAAATTATTTTTTTAATATAAAAAAAATTAATAATATTAAAAATGTAATGAAAAAGTTTTGGTAGGAAATTTCATTCAAGTTCATGTATATCCGATTTTATATAGTTCATAAAAATAATATTATAACAAAATAGTTAATATATATTTTCAAATGGATAAGTTAAATAATTTTTAATATTTAATTAAAAATATATATCGATTTTATGAAAAACCGAAAATCTAAATTACATATACATTTTCATTTCAAATTTAATGAGATGTAAATTAATATACATTTTCATTTCAAATTTAATGAGATGTAAATTAAATAAATAAATTTTAAATTTAAGAAAAATTAATAATAAACAAACTTGATAATTTTAAATATAATATTATGATGAGATCAAAATAAACAAGTTTATATAATATTTCTAATATAACCTTTTATATAAGAGAATATGTGTATGCATATGATAGTCCAAGAAAAAGTATTTTGAGAATATTACAAATTATATTTCATTATGGTAATTTTTGTGGACATTTATATAAGAGAGAATTTGTTCAATGTATCTACATAATGATTTATATTTAGAGCATAGTACAAAGATTATTCAACTATGAGATTGAGTTTTCTTTAAACTTGTAATTAGCACATTTTAAATATTAATTGTAAATTTTATTAGGAAATAATAAATTGGAACATACTTTTAGGATTTTGTTAAAAGAAAATAATTCCATGACTCGGGTCTACTTATTTTATATCTTTCTAAAATTATGCAAACTTAACATGATTCCATGACTGATTCAAAAGTTTATGTTTTGGAAGTTCATGAAATTCATGTAAACAAGAGTTGAAATAAATTTTAATATTGACCATCAAGTTTATTATTATGATTAGAAATATAGATTATTCACATTATTTCTCAAACAATGCAAAAATGCATGGGCATAATCTCCAATGCATAGATTTAATGATAACAATAATTATCTTACATTCTCTAACCACATTTATTGCTATGAATATTTAAATATGCAAAGGATATGTCTTATGGATCTTCCAATAGGGATGAGGGACAATAAAATAAAACTCTATAAATGTTATTATAATATTTGATAAGAAAAAATCTAGTCAATCACCAAAACTAAAATAATAATATAATAGATAAAAATATATAAAATGATAAGAAAAAAAACATGTTAATTATGAATAAGCAATTCTTATTACACATAATTAGAGAAGACAAGATGACTAACCTTACTTTCATCATATAAACCAATTTAATGATGGTATTATGTGAATATAAGTTACATGATAAATACAATGATATGGAAGTTAATGATAATATTATGTGAATATGAGTTACATGATGTGAAAGGTTCATTATCATTTAGCAATTATGTATGACCATTGAACATTCATCATTTAAAAAATGTTATATTAATAAATATTTATTTAAAATTTAATATTTATTTTGAAATCTCAATATTTATTTATTGAAAAAATCAACATTTATTTTGAAAATTTATAATATTTATTGAATTTAAAAAAATTCAATTTTGATAAAAGTTAAATACCTCATTACTTACAATAATTAGTTTATCAATTAAAAATTATTAAATTAATAAATATTTATTTAAAATTTAATATTTATTTTAAAATCTAAATATTTATTTATTAAAAAATTAACATTTATTTTCAAATTTATAATATTTTAAAAAAAACAATTTTGGTATCCACTCCGTAAAATAATTGGTTTATCAAAATAGAAACATCGACATTATAAAAGTAGTGAAAATGTAATATTTATTTTGAAATACACTTATTTTGAAATTTTATAAAATTCAATTTTGATATCGAAATGAGTCCCCACCACTACATACAACAATAATTGGTTTATCAAAATGGAAACATCAGCTTTATGAAAGTAATGAAAATGTAACACTTATTTTAAAATTTTATAATATTTGATGTATTCGATAAAGTTAGAATCTTTATCCCCGAGCTGAGTCCCACCAGTACGTTCAACAATTGGTTTCCCAAAAAAGCTGAGTCCCACCATTACGTTCAACAGTTGGTTTCCCAAAAATAGAAACACCAGCTTTACGAAAGGAAAGTTCCACAGAACGAGACGTCTGCATTCTTCTAATTAGCTGCATCAATGAAAATGATGACCTCTCCCCGGTTTCCGTGGAGAAATTTGGAAGAAGGGCCATAGAATGAATTGACAACCGCTTCGCTACAGATTCAATCTGCAAGTGTGGCACCGTTGTTCCTGTTGAATCTGCAACTGTAGTACCGTGGCCCACCTCAACTAAGTATCCATCTGACAGTGGGTTTTCTATCCATTTCACTTTAATGATTATTGTTGACTTTGGAATCGTCGGTGTGGAAATTTTAATTGCATGCAGGAATTAAATATGAAGGGAAGGGTTATATTTCAAACTGAATGGATAATTTTATTGTAATTTTTTTAAATTGATAGGTCAAAACAAATTATTCTTTTCATATGAAAATGAAAAAAAAATTCACTCATAGATTGATTATTTTATAATTCATTCATTATAAACCCCTATTATCACTGGAATCTATAAATATGAGATCTTCAAATATTGAGATCTTTATTATTATGGCAGATTCCAAATATTCATTTCTTTATTATTTAATTTGAAATGTTGATTATTTGAAAGATATTGAAATTAAAAAAGAAAAATAGATTACAATTTGAAATTGTAAAAACTGAATTTTAATTAGGCATAATTACAATTTCATATTTGAGATCAAATATATATATATATATATATATATATATATATATACACTTAAAAGTCAAGAAAAAAACTAGTTCCTTCAAACAAAATCATTTAATAATACATTTACTGTACACACAAACCCTCTTCTATTAATACTAGAAAAGAAACCAAGGGGCATCACTAGATCTCTGGAAAAGAAACATGAGACTCTTGTTGTGTAGAAGAACCACTGGCTCTTGATGTGCAGAAGAAGAAACATGTCGAAACTTGATTAGTAAGATGGACAAACATGTCAAAACTTGATTAGTAAGATGGACATTTGGTAGTAGGTATAATGAAGACTTATGTGCAGAAGATGGTATTTGCACAAGATGACAAGAAGATACCAATAGTTATGAGCAAGTTGAGAAAATAAAAAGAGGTTTTGTTCATAAATCCAGATAGCAAAAAAATTCACAATTTGATCCTACAATATACATGCATGTATGAGCTCCATAAAAATAGTATAATATTGTATAAAAAATATAACAATTTTTTCTTTGAAATGACTTGGCATCGGAAAAAAATGTTAACATTCTTTTTTAATTGCTGAAATATAGGGGAAAATCACTAATAAAAGATAAAAAACTTATATAAACAATAAAATAATAAAAAGTAGAACATATTAAGAAATTTCCTCTATTGCTAAGATATAGGGGAAAATGTTTAATAAAAGAAAAAAAACTTATAAAAACAATAAAAGAATAAAAAGT
>ML787515.1:293118-311321 GCA_009831015.1 Picea engelmannii | reverse complement strand
TTACAGGACCCCATCGGAAGCTTCGCCCACTCCGTTATGGACCATACACTATCACCAAGGCCGTGGGGGATAATGCTTTTGAGCTCAACATTCCTCCTTTCCTTGGCCTGCACCCAGTGTTCAATGTGGATCTACTTTGCCCTTATTTCCCACCATTATTGGACACCTCAGAAGTAGCAGAACAACTGACACCAACAGAGCTCAACCCTGACTGCATACAACAGGCATCCAATGATCGGATTATGGATAGACAGATAAAGGGCACTCGACAACAAAGGATCCAGCTTTATCGAGTCGTCAAAGCAGGGCAGCTCCTGCACCAAGGCAAGTGGCTCACCTGGGGCCAAATTCAGCAGAAATTTCCTCATCTAATGGGGGACCTCAACGCAATGGAGACCATTGCTTCCTAAGGAGGGAGGATTGATCCAGATGGATGTCGGTGGCCACCCACCTTTTCCAACTGGCTCAAAACAATTTTCTGACATTTTGGCAATTTACTATTTTTAACAGTTTTTTCGGGTCCTGAACTTCTGGAGCCGTTTTGAGGCCCTAAACGATGTTTTTTGGGGTATGTTGCGATAGCGAAATTTCATCATGAAATTTTGTTCAAATGTTGTAGTCCTCGGATAGATCTTTCCAATGAGCTATTATATGCCTAAAACGAAAATCGTATGCAAACGTTACGACCCCGGGAAGTTGATGTACTCACTTACCCAAATGGGGCCCACATGACTTTTGGCGCTTCATCTCCTAGGGTTAGGTTTTTGGATGTCTAGGACTTTTGGCATTCCTGTTTATTGTAAAAAGGACTTCAGAGCCTCATTGTAATCATCTTCTTGCGAATGCGCGCTGCCGTCACATCTCTTCTCAGAGATAAACCGCCACCATTCCAGCAAGCTTGTTTCCACTGCATTTTACAGTTTCAACTTATTTCGTTATTTAATAGAAAACCAGTTTTACTGTATCTCTGTTATTTTTGTGTTAAGCACCTGTTAATAATCGGTATTCATTTCGTTCTGCTCATAAAATCCAGATCAACATTATCCACCCCATTAAACAACATTGAGTGGATGCAATGGATCGTGTATAGGCAGTTGGATTTAAAAACGTATGAATAGTATTGGGATATCATGTGCAATGCATAATGCAGTAATGTCATGGTGGAGGGTGGTGGAGTGTCTTTATGAATTATTATCGGTTTCATATATCATTTGCATCTTTTACTAAATAGTCAACTGCCAACAACTTGATTTATGGAATAATCAATGGAAAATTTTTCTCACTGCCAATATCCATCCTGCTATCCAACATTGTCTCTGATTTTATTAGCAAGGGAAATGTCTACGATACAAAAAAATATGACAAATACCTTCATTTCTTTAAACCATGACATTACTGCATTATCTTTGATTTCTTCTATGCATGTGTAGGAAAGAGAATAACAACTAGCATTATCCACTTTGCTACATAACATTTCTTTTAAATCCGATGACCTATAAACCACCCACACCAGTATTCAATGCTATCTAACATGGTGAATATGGCTCGTCGTTGTTCTCTTGCATTCACATGCATCGAAGGAAGAAATCAAAGATAATGTAGTAATCTCATGGTTTAAAGGAATGATGACCTTTATCGTACTCTTTTCTATCGTAGACATTTCCCTGGCCTCAATTGCCGACAAAACTCACGTCTTTCAGGGATGAATTTTGTTGTAATTTTCGACAAAAGTATAGTTTTGATCATGTTACTTTCATTCTCATTTTCACCATTGATATAACCCAAAACAAATCTGAAACCCATAAAATCAATGAGAATTACGAATATATATTATTTTTTTTTTTATTTTTTTTTCAAAAAGAGTGTTAAATTAAGTTGGAAAAATATTAATTATATATCAAAAGTAAATAATTGATAACAATTTTATTTTTTACTTCAATGGGGTGGGTTCACTAGAAATGGTTGAGTACTTTCAGTTTTATGTACAAGGTTTTGGGATTAATCTCCCTTATTGGTTATTTATAATGTGTATTTCACTAAATGTTTTTTATAGAGTTGGACACAATGTTGACAAGTTTACAGTAATCTAATGATCAATAAAATAACATGCTTAAAACAAAATTGGGATTTTCATTTTCATTAAACGATTTTAAAACACAGTTTCCTTAATAACCAAAACCAATCCAAAGCATAGTTAGATTTGTTGCTACAAATCTTCTAAATTTCTTTATAGTCAAATTCACTGACACCACCCTAAGGTTGTTGCTATGTACTCTTTCTATGTTGTAGAAACATAAACCACTTTTGTTTCTTTGAATTTGATACTTCCATTGTCAAGATTGAACAATACCTTGAAGTTGATTTTTGATCATCTATTTTGTTCAGCCAATTCAAATCTAAAAATTCAATTGACTTCAAAATGATCTCCATTGTTTTGTAATAAATGTCATGATCTATTCTGCCTTTGATATACCAAAGTGATATTTTTTCCTCTCTCATATGATTATGATTATCACATGGATTCATCATAAATCTAGATCAATGCTTACTACAAAAATGATATTTGGAATAGAGTAGTCTTAAAGTACATCGGGGCTCTGACCAACCTTTGAAATGGAGTTAGATTAACATTATTTCTCTTGCTCATTTTTTATCTCCTAATAATAGAGTTGTCACTTCCTTACACTTGTCCATTCTAAATCACCTCAATTGGCCATACTTATTCACTTGAAAGAAAAATAAAGAGAAACCAAGTGATTTTAATGAAAATAATGTAATTAATTGAATCTAGTATCAATCATGTCAAACTCCTCTATCACTACGTTCCTAATTTAATGCATCATGTTGGAATTATTACTTGTAAAATTCAGTCATTTACATAAAGACAAATAATTAAAATTCCACACAAATTTAGTTACCAATCCTTTTTACATACAATGTTGGTTCATTTTGATGTCTAATAAAGGCATGTCGCTCAAGACCACTGGCAATTCTTGAATACTAAGCTCTAGGATATTGTTTCAAGCCATATAATGCCTTCTTAAATTTATAGACAAAATCTATTTTTCCTTATACTTCAAACTAGGGAATTTCTACACATAAACTTGTTGCTCAATGTATTCATTCGAGAACATCTACTTTACTTTCATTTGGTGAACTCCCCACTTATAATGGGTTGTCGGTGCAAACATTGTTTTCATCGCATCCCATCTAGTAACTAGTGAAACTATTTATTCATAGTCTATTCCATAGAATCTGCATGTTCTTTGGCTACTAGCCTTACCTTATGCCTTTCAATTGTGACATTACTCTTGTGCTTATTTTTATATACCCATTTTACTCCCATCACTTATTTACCCTTCAAATGTTGAATGAACCCCCAAGTTTCACTCTTTTGAAAATTTCCTTCATTTCCTCTTACATTACTTCATAAAAAACTCTACACTATAGTACATCTTCATAGAAACTTGGTTCATCTTGAATTTCATAAGATAAGAAAAAATTAACAATTTGATTTGTATCCTCTATTTTTTTTTTGTAAGTTAGCATTCTAATTTACTAATAATATACATTTTTTTTATGGGAAGTGCTAACTACAACCTTCCATTGGGGAAACTAACATAGTTACAATTGTTAAGAAAACAACCATGCTGTTCTTAATGCAAACACAAAGAAGCATTGTTTTTTAATAGATTTTTGCTAAACAAAAATATGTCTAAAATTGTAAATAAATCTCTTAGATAAAATGAGTCTACTAAGGATGCTATATAATTGTTTATTATTAGGGACAAATTAAGAGGGAACTAAGATCCAACAAGACAAAGGCTAGTCCTCATATTCAATATCCAAAATGACATGTATGATTACTTGGTTGGATTCAACTAGTTTATTTGAGTCTAGAAAGTTGTTTTCCTACTATTTTGTTGACCAAATTTCTACATATATAAGAGGAATTCAACAAGGGATTCATACTTCTTATTTAGGAAATCCATTCTATACAAGACTTGATATACTCCTATATCCTTCACCAATTTCTTATTCAAGGCTTTAATGTTCATGAATATTTTCTCCTTAACCAATTGAGCCACTATCGATTTTTGTTTTGTAAATAGAAGTCTATTTTCCTGAAATATTTTGTGTCTTGACTTTGATAAAACCCTATGTATAAGATCCAAGACAATTTTTGCATTAATGTCTTTGGAATACATGTTTCCTCTTTTTTCCTTGATACTATGTTCTAATTCTTCTACCTCAATGTTAATAATTCCATAGAATCATTTATAGTGTCTCAATGTTGCCTCCTTGACCTCTCTTTTTACTTTGGTGAGTTTGTTGGGAGCTAGCTTGCATTACTTGGGATAATCCCTTTTAGTAGATTTCTTAGATTGGCTATCAACCTTGAGATCTTTCCCTTTGCAATTCTTTTTAGGCACGATGGAGCATAGGGTAGAGTCTACCCACTTGATTCCTACTGAGACCTGGGAAAGGGCTAGGAAATGTGACATAGAATCCTTCTAGCGATAGACTTGGATTATAACTAATAGTTGAAGAGAAATTTATTTAGGGTGACTTTGAGAATATATGATAATGATATCTAAGGAAGATAGAGGATAAATCCCTAGAGATAGAAGAAACGAGGTTTATATTTCCACCAAGAAGGTCCCTTGGGACTTCGATAACACTCAATAAAAGTAGGCATGACAGAGGAATACATATAAATCTAGACATTATAAGACTTGAGGCTATCATGTATTGTGAACCCAATCATCTCCATGATTTGCTTGTGTAATTCCTTGAGGGTTCCAATATCATTCATGATGGCTCCAATTTGATCATTCATATCGCTAATGAGAGTTGAAGTGAGCAAATTTAACTCATTATTGTTGATTGCCTTAACCCCTATTCCCTCACACAAAGCACTTCTCATATTCTTCTTTCCCAACTTGAAATATAGACAATTCATGATTATGATGTGTCCCTTGGCTTCGTAGTCTCTTGTACACCTTGTTTATAACTTCATGAATGTATCATGTCCCTTGTCACTCCATTAGGGGGGTTTAACTTTTATCATCTTTATTAGAAGTCCTTTAATAAATTTATTTAAGGATTTAAACCATTCGTGGAGGACTTTTCATTGCCACCAAAGTTACACTTACACTTGGGATTGATGGATAATTTCTTAGAGGTGAAGTAGGGATACCACTAGAAATTGAGCTACTACTAGTGCTAGTGAGGAGAGGACTGATGTCATCTTCATATGACTCTATTTCCACTTCCATATTTTCCTATTGCATACCTTCTTAAAACAAGCCATTCATCAAATATCACCTCACATGGTGCAATTTCTTTTTTCAGTATGGGATACCAATGGTTGTATTCTTTTCTCTCTTCAAAGTAACCAACGAAAATGTATTCTTCCCTTTTGGAAACTTACTTTTTTCTAGTCTCTATTAGGACATGTACATGTGCCAATGAGCTAAAAACTCTCAAATTTCCTATAGAGGGTTTTATTCTAGTGTAAAATTATTGAATCTAGGTTGTGATTAAAAATATACAATTTTGTAACATCTTCTTCCACCAAAATCTCATTTCCGATATAATTTTCTCGTAACATTTACTTTCTCTTTTAAACAATGTTTCAATTGTTGCACTTGACAATAAAATTTTGTTATGGTGTGTATAGTGCTGTGAGTTTCCTTTAGATTCCATTGTTTGTGAAATATGCATTATTTTTTGAACTGAACACCCCCCATCCCCCACCCCTTGATCATTCCATAAAGTTTTAAGAGAATAACATATTTCCTTTCCAATTAAAACTTAAATTAAAAAAACACCCAAATGATTTTATCTTACTTTTGAAGGAATAGATCCATGTATACCTATAATAATCATGTAGAAATACTAAAAAGTAAATGGATTTTCCAATGCTTGGTGTCTGCATGGGGTTGTAGATATATCAATCAACAAAATGTAGAAATTGTGAAGCTTGTCATCTCTTTGTTACTTCCCTAGTGCACATCTAGAGAAAACCTCATCATTCACTTTGATATTTGGAAATCCTTAACCATATTCTTTACATGTAACAAATTCAATCCCTTTAAAATTAAACATCCATTATAATTCATATGCCATAACTGATTACAATGTTCAAATATTGTTTTCAAAATATTTGAGATTTTTGGATGCATCTTTAACATAAATATTCTATTTCTTGTCATGGGAATCACTACCATTAACTTTGCACCATTCTATTTATTGTCATGGGAACCACATGTTGTATATTTTAACCTTGTACAATATTTACTGCAAACATATTTTCAGTAAAAGAACATAAAAGATACAATGTCAAATACAAACATTACACATATATTTTTCCCCTAGAAACCCAAACCGGGAAAACCAACATATTATATATTCATTCATAGTGATATATTATTTACAATAAAATATACATATAGGAGCCAATGACATCCAAAACCCTAACCCAATGACCTAGATTAGTAAAAAACCCTAATTCCTTAAGAAAAAATAGAAAACCATTGGAAAAAACCATCTAAATGTGACACATTTCCCGAGGAATTTTTTTTCTCGTGGGCACTTCCCCCGAACCTCCGCGCAGGGGGATTTTTCCCCTCGAACCCCCCTGCACACTCAGTGCAATATAGGAACTACTACTCGTGCAAATAATATAACACATAACCAACATTCTGCCACTTGTTGTTTTCTTCGCATACAGGGGGTTACAGGGTTACATAGTCAACAATCCAAGGCAACAATGCCCATGGATCCTCTACACCAAGAGAAATTCTCAGTGCTCATTACAACATTATTCAAAGTGTCCACCTTCATTGAAAACACTTTCTTTTCTTCAATCATGTCTCTCACAAAGTTATATTGAATATCAATATGCTTTGCCTTTGAATGATAAGCCAGGTTCTTCGCCAGAAAAATTGCACTCTGACTGTCACAATCTATCCTTACAGCTTGTTGTACAAACCCAATACTTGAACACAATCTTTGTAACCATACTGATTCCTTACTTGCATGAGTGGCTACCATGTATTCAACTTTTGTAGTTGAAAGTGCCATTACAACCTGTCTTTTTCTCATTCAACTTATTGCTCCTCCAAGCAGCTTAAACACATACTCGCTTGTAGATCTCCTATGATCCAAATCTCCAACCCAGTCTCCATCCACAAATGCATGTATATCCAACACTCTGTCCAATCCTGGTCTTCCTTGGTAGCACAATCCATAGCTAGTAGTGCCACACAAATACTTGAAAACCCTTTTTACTGTTGTCCAATGCTCCTTCCTTGCTTTTTACATATATGTGCTCAAAACTCCCACTGCATGTGCAATGTTTGGTCTAGTACAAACCATTGTACATACATCAAACTACCAACTGCACTCACATATGGAACATGAGACATGTTCTCCTCCTCTTCCTGTGTCTTGGGACACTGATCCACATATAACTTTACACCAACAAGAATAGGAACCTTGACCGGTTTACATTCCTACAAATTAAACCTCTGTAATATTGTCTCGACATATTTTCTCTTTGATATTTTCTTTACCATGTAGTAGTCAAAGACCCTTCTCTCCGATATGCCCTAGTCTTTGATGCCACAACGTAACCTTTTCTCCAGAGAATGTAGGAGTTCTTTCTTATTCAACTCCAATATCAAGAACAATGGAACTATTACACCCATCACTAATAATGATTCCTTGTAGCTTATACATAGTTCCAAACCGAACTCCCTTCAACAACACCATTTCTCCTCGAACCATCCCACATGTTCCCTTTTCAAATATTATTTTTACCCCTGCATCGTCCATTTTTCTTATAGAAATCAAATTTTTGGCCAATCCTAGGATGTGCAGAACACCAGGTAGTGTTCTAATCCTTCCATCTATGAGCCTCAACTTGACTTTTCCTCGACCTATGATTCTGGTTTTCGAGTCATCACCTAGGAAAATATTACCTCCACCATACCTTTCATATCCACGTACACATCCCCTCCTTCTTCCTTGGAGGTTCTTTCTTCTGTATAAGGGTATTCTTTAGATCCCTTCTTTTTCTCAGCTTTGGTTCTACACTTCTTCTTGTAGTTCCCTTATTTTACACATCTCCAACATACCTTTACAAACTTTTCGAGAGATTTAGATCTACCCTTAGACTTAGATCTCCCACTTGAGAACTTAGATCTATTTCTTTCCTGGGAGCGTCCTCTTGGAAATAATGTGTCTATGCTTTGTCCTTACATATTCTTCTGTTTGATCTCCTCTGACAACAAGGATGATACAGATGGATGTTGGTGGCCTACCACCTATTCCAACTGGCTCATTTTGCCAATTTTCCAGTTTGGCAGTTTTTTCCCTAGTTTTTTAGTTGCCTGACTTGTGGGGCCATTTTGAGGCCCTAAAAAACGTTTTTTAGGGCTCTCCACAATTATAATGACCTTTGATAGACAACAAAAAAATGTGTAGTCCTCAGATAGACCTTTACAACAGGCTATCGTGCACTGAAAACAAATATCGTATGCAAAAGTTACGACCCTGGGAAGTTGATGTACTAACTTACCCAAACAGGGCCCACATGAATTTTGACGCTTCATCTCCTAGGGTTAGGTTTTTTGGATGTATAGGGTTTTTGACATTACTGTTTATTGTAAAAAGGCCTTTAGAGCCTCATTGTAACCATCTTCTTGTGAATGAGCACAACCTTCACATCTCTTCTTAGAGATAAGCTGCCACCATTCTAGCAAGCTTGTTTTTGCTGCATTTTATAGTTTGAGCTTATTTCCTTATTGAATAGAAACTAATTTTACTGTATATCTGTTATTTTGTGTTAAGAATATTTTGATAATAATCTTTTTTCATTTCATTCTACAAATACATTCCAGATCAGTGGTATCAGCGCGATCTTCTCGTTGTCGTTATTAATGCATGTCCCCAACGAGGTCAGGGTACAAAGAATTGGGTCTCGAGCTTGTTTCTCTTGAGGACAAAAGCTCTCGCATGCCCAAATGACCTCTTATGGAAGAAGAAAATAAAGATGTCAGGGAAAGATATCCCTTCAAAATGTTTCTCAAGGAATCCCTCACACAACAAAGGAACGAGATGATGGATAATTTTGCATAAATCCTTCGACGGCTACCAACATGCGACTTATCTTCCTCAAACTAAGGCACCACCCCATTCAAGGTACAAATCAACTTCGATATTCCTATATTTGAAGTTAAGCTAGACGTAGATACGGTAGACAAATGGTTGAATTTGCTAGAAGGGTATTTCTCTGCCCATAACTTCTAGAATAGAGAAAATATTACTTTTGCGCTCTTCAAAGCCATCCCCCATGTCAAATATTGGTGGGAAAAATTCTGTGAGAAAAAGGAAATAGAGGAACCCTAATTATTTATAGTCGCAGTCACCTGGAATTCCTTCAAGGATGTTATTAAGGAACAATACTACCCTATTGGAAGTTATGACGACATGTACACAAAATGGACCACGCTGTGGCATGAAAGAGACCAAGCCGAGTTCACAAATATCTTCCATGCCTTGCGCACCAAGATGTGTATCAAATATTTTGAGCGACATATGGTGCTCAAGTATCGTGGCGGTCTGCATAGATACACCCAGGATGAATTGGAGTTTCTGGACATCTCATCCTTGGGCACAACCTATTGATATGCTGTCAAAATCGAGTAGAAGCTCAAACAAAAGATGCAACAATTTGGGCCTGGTAAACCCTCACAACAAAAGACAGGAAAGGGTGGCCCCAAACCGTAGAAAAAAGGACAGAGCAAAGACAGACAACCAGTCCAGGCCACAATCAAAGAAGGACACCAGAAAGACAAGGAAAGATACCAGGAAGTGGTGCGACTTCCATAAGAGCCCTTGGCATAACACTGCTGATTGTTGCTCGAAGCAGTCGCTAGTGGTTGAGGTGAAAGCCTCTGAATCAGATGTAGGTTACGACTCTGAGTCAGAACCAGAAAAGGGGAGAGAGATCATAGAAGCAGAACCTGGTGCTACTGTTTCTACCACCAAGTTCCAACCCGATGAGACAGACAAGCCAGAGGAAGGCGAGCATATTTTTCATTCACAAATGTGGGTGAAGGGTACCCCGCTACACTTCATCGTTGATAGATATAGCCAAAAGAACCTCACCTCAGCAGAGGTTCTCAAGCGACTTGCCCTGCCGACAATGTCGCACCCACAACCCTACACCATCGGATGGCTCCGCAAAGGAAGTGACATCCGTGTCAGCCAATAATGTCGCCTATCATACGACATAAATCCCTTCAAAGATGAGGTATTGTGTGATGTTTCCCCTCTCAAAATTTGTAATGTTATTTTGGGCCAACCGTATTTATGGAAACGCCATGCTGTATATGAGTCTAGGCCTCACAGTGTTATTATTACTTTGAACAATAAATTGTACAGGATACCTGAGGTAGTCCCACCCAGTGTTATTTCCTTAATCTATACCAAGCAATGCAGAAAGGTCATCTCTCAAACAAGGAAGTTTGTCTTCTTCATTATTCTCTCTCAGAATGAGAGAAAGATTGCAGCCACATCCAGGATCTCTGTGGCTAACCTCTCCAAATAGTAGAAGCAAGTGGATAAGGTCGTGGAAGAATAATCATATATATTCTCCTCACCTACCAGGGTACCTCTGCACTGTTGGGTCAAGCACCCCATCAATCTGACCCTAGATGCACCGCTGCCCATTGGGCCAGTCTACCGCCGCTCTTTGTTAGAGAATGAGGAGATCAGGCGATAGATCTAAGAAATGCTCCACAAGGGGCACATCCATCCCATCTCATCACCTTGCAGGAGCCTAATCGTGCTGGTACAAAAGAAAGATGGAACCTGGCAAATCTGCATTGATTACTAGGCCCTGAATAAAATCACAGTCAGAAACTGGTACCCGATTCCCCAAATTGATGACCTCCTTGATCAACTCATGGGGAACAAATACTTCAGTAAGATTGATATGAATTATGGCTACCACCAGGTCTCGATAGAACATACAGATGTATGGAAGACTACCTTCAAGTCAAAGGAAGGTCTTTTTGAATGGTTGGTCATGCCCTTTGGTTTGACAAATTATCCATCCACTTTCATGAGGATGATGGACGATATCTTGCGACCATTCACCAATACTTTTGTAGTGGTGTATCTGCATAACATCCTCATTTACAAAAAGACTTGGGCATAACACTTGCAACATATTTGATAGGTTCTGCACACCCTGCAGCAGCACCAACTCTGCGCCAACTTGGAAAAATGCTCCTTCAGCATTGTCAGGGTTCATTACCTGGTCTACATCATTGATCAACATGGCATACATGTGGATCTAGACAAAATTCAAGTCATCCATGACTGGCCAACCCCAACCACACTCACTGAGCTTCGAAGCTTCGTGGGCCTTGCCAATTTCTACCGCAGGTTCATGTTGGGATTCTCCCATATTGCATGGGCCCTTAGCCAAAAAACTAGGGGTTGTGGCAAGGCGAAATTTGTGTGGGGCCTGTCCCAAAAACAAGTGTTCGACGATTTGAAGCAACATTTGTGCTCAACCCCAATACTTTCACTACCAGACCTGCAACAACCCTTTGATATTGAGACAAATGCTTCATAATATGTTGTGGGCGCCATTCTCACTTAGCACGACCACCCCGTGGCCTATCATAGTGATAAAATATCAGATGTTTTCTGTAAGTACCCTACTTACGAAAAAGAAATGTACTCCATTGTGCAAGCCTGCTGCCAGTGGAGACATTACATTCTTGGGAAGGAGATAGTCATCCACAATGATCATAAGCCACTGTAGTTCATGTAGACACAAGGAAAATTGCAGAACAATATCCATTAGAAGTGGTCCATGTACTTGTAGCAATTCCACCTCAACATCAAGTATAAAATGGGAAGCACCAACCGCGTCGTTGATTGGCTCAACATACCACCAGTTGCGACACTCACCACGGTGCTAGACTCTTGCATCCATGAGACCTCTGGATGGACCCAAATCTATGAGATAGACCCAGACTTCGCCACCACCTACCAAATGTTGGGCGCAAACACAGTTGTCATTAAATTCCATCTTCAGGACGAGCTATTGTGTCGTCTGGGCCATATTTTCATTCCATCAAGCGAGCGAGTGAAGCTGATTTGGGAAGCCCACTATAGTTAGCTGGCATGACACTTCGGCATGAAAAAGACAGTGACAATGCTGTAGAAACATTTCTATTGGCCGAAACTTCGACAAGAGGTCATCAAGCATATCAGGCTCCGCATTGACTACATGATTGCCAAACCAACCACTAAGAAACATGGCACGTACACCCCTCTGCCTATGCCCTATAGGCCATAGGAATCCATCTCAATGGACTACATGTCGGGCCTCCCATCCACCAAGAGAGTAAATGAATGTGTTTTTGTGGTTGTGGATCGCTTTTCTAAGATGGCGATTATGGTCGCCTGTAAGAAGAGCATCAGAGTAGAGGCCACTGCTAAGTTCTTCTTTGAATGAGCCTAGGTACATTTTGGAATCCCACAAACCATTATTTCATATCGAGACAGTCAATTTATTAGCACATTCTGGTCAAGCCTCTTATCAATGTTGGACACCAAGCTCACCAAATCCACAACCTTCCACCCCCATACAGATGGCCAAACTGAGGTCGTAAATCGAATGATCGTGCATATCTTGTGCATGTATAATTCCAAGCACCCTCGCACATGGGATGAGAGTCTCCCCTATGTTCAACATAGCTACAACCTAGCCCTACATAGCTCAACCAACCACAACCCCTTTCAGGTGGGGTTGGGATTCCAACCATTAGGTCCCATAGATGTTTCACTACCCCTTGTGGTCACCTTGACCGACTCATCTCCTGCTCCAATTGAAGTTGAAAAATCTACCCAGTTCATTGAGTGGATCTAGCACATCCACCAATAGGTTCAGGATATCCTACAGAAGTCCAATGACAAGTACAAGAAACACCATGATCAACACTGGGTGCCACATAGTTTTCAGGTGGGCGACAAGGTTGGTTGCACTTGCAGAAAAAGAGCCTTATAGGACCCCATCAGAAGCTTCGCCCACTCCATTATGGGTCATACACCATCACCAAGGTTGTGGGTGATAATTATTTTGAGCTCAACATTCCTTCTTTCTTTGGCTTGCACCCATTGTTCAACATGGATATCCTTCGACCGTATTTCCCACCATTATTGGACACCTTAGAGATAGCATAACAAATGACACCAACAAAGATCAACCCTGAATGCATACAATAAACATCCAGTGATCAGATTATGGAAAGACAGATCAAGGGAACTCACCAACATAGGATCCAGCTTTATCGAATTGTCAAAGTAGGCCAACTCCTGCACCAAGGCAAGTGGCTCACCCGGGGCCAAATTCAACAGAAATTTCCTCATCTGATGGGGGAACTCAATGCAATGGATAACATTTATTCCTAAGGGGGGAGGATTGATCCAGATGGATTTCGGTGGCCTCCCACCTATTCCAACTGGGTCATTTTGGCAGTTTTCCAGCTTGGCAAATTTTCCCCTAGTTTCCGGGTCCCTGACTTGCAGGGCCGTTTTGAGGCCCTAAACAACGGTTTTTAGGGTTTTCCACAGTCAAAATGACCTTCAATATATATAAAAAAAATCTATAGTCCTCGAATAAACCTTTCCAACGGGCTATCATGTTCTTAAAACAAAGATTGTAGACAAAAGTTACGACCCCGAGAAGTTGATGTACTAACTTACCCAAAGGGGGCCCACGTGACTTTTGGTGCTTCATCTCCTAGGGTTAGGGTTTTTGGATGTCTAGGGTTTTTGACATTCCTATTTATTTTAAAATGTCTTTCAGAGTCTCATTTTAATCATATTCTTGCGAATGAGTGCAACTGTCACATCTCTTCTTAGAAATAATCCGCCACCATTCTAGCAAGCTTGTTTCCGCTCCATTTTACAATTTCAACTTATTTCCTTATTGAATAGAAACTAATTTTACTGTATATCTGTTATTCTATGTTAAACATCTTTTGATAATAATCTGTATTCATTTCATTCTGCAAATATATTCTGGATCAAAGGATGAGACCACTTCATCAAACTTCAAGACAATTGTATTACTACCTATGGCCACAACCGGACTATCCCACGAGTCTGGTAAAGAGTATAGTAAATTGATACACTTATATTCAAGTGGAATTTTAATCTCAATAAATATTAGCTGACTTACCACAGTATTGAAGGCGTTCAAATGCTCTGCCACTGAGTCTCCATCTCTGATCGTCAGGTTGTATAGCTTCTTTCTTAGGAATAGTTTATTTACTAGGGACTTAGACTAATACAACTTCCCCAACTTATCCCATAAATCCTTGGTTGTAGCTTCCTTTGACATATTCAGTAATACTGAATCTAAGAGACAAAGTCAGATTGTGCTCTTCGCCTTCTAATCCAACTTTTTTGTGTCATCTGTTGAAGTTCTTGTCGGTGCAGTACCTGGATCTACCACGATCCACTGATCTCTATCCACGAACAGATCTTCCATATTGAGCTTCCACAACTAAAAACTTTTCCTATTAAACTTATCGATCTCCATTTTCGAATTGCTCGCCATTTCTTTTTACCAGAAAAATCAATACCACATATATCCTACTGTAACAAGGATTATTACAGTCCTGAGCCAAACCCTTGACCACAAAGGCATCCCCCTGAAGCCAAAAAAGATTTGATACCAAATGTAGATTTTAACCTTGTACAATATTTACTGCAAACAAATTTTTAGTAAAAGAAAAAAAAGATACAATGGAAAATACAAACATTACACATAGATTTTTCCCTCGGAAACCCAAACCGGGAAAACAACATATTCTATATTCTTTCATAGTGATACATTGTTTACAATACAATATACATATAGGAGTCAACGACATCCAAAACCATAACCCAATGACCTAGATTAGTCCACAACCCTAATTCCTTAACCGAAAATAGAAAACCATCAGCATAAACCATGTGCTGAAAAACTACTCAATAATAGACATGAAAATCGAGGCAACACGAAAAACGAAGAAAAAATGCGACATGTTTCTGGAGGAAAAAATAAAGAACATAAGAACTTGAAAGAGAACATAAAGAACTTGAAAAACATCGTTCATGTGTGCAACCAAGCCATAAAAAGGAGAGAAGAGCTATTCAAAAGGCTCACGGAGGTGGACCTAGCCGGAAGCACTAATGAGGTCAAAGATCCCAAGTTGATCCTCAACTCGTTGTTCCTAACAAAACAAAAATTCGATGAGCAAGTTGAGATTTTCAAAGGATTTTCATTTGAAAAATTCTATGGAATAATTGAATATGATGAGAATGTCATAGATAATTGGCTAGTAGATTACTTCATAAAAAATCAGGATATTGAAGAAATATTACATGGCATTTCCATTGATCTTCGTGACTTGGAGGGTGATCTGTTCAATATTAAAATCCAGCATGAAATCAACATGGCACCTATGAAAATCTACATCGAAGAATGGTTCAAGAAGGCTATCGATAAACTAACAAATGAAGGGTAAGAAGAAGTTGAGACAGTTCCTGTAACCATTGATGAAAACAATAAAAGGACATCAACGAGCAAATGAACAGACAAGAGACCATCATAGTAAGCTTACACTGATCATATCCTTCTTTTATTTATGAAGTCCTTCATCTAGTTATTCCACCTATTTCACTAGAAAGGTTTAACCGAATACTGATAACTCCTTTTTTTTTCTTCTTATCAGGTCTTGTTGATCCTTCTACCGTGCACCGTCTTCTTTCTAAAAGATTATTTCTTGTATTTATTTGATTTATGGTCCACGGGAGCCCCAATCCCAGTCTTTAAGACAAACACATTTACAATTTCAAGAATATGTAATAAACTATATATTTTTGGAAATTTCAAGAGAACTACTTCGGGAACAATATCGACTGTGCTTTGTAACTCTGTTTTCAGAATATAAAGTATTTGAGGTTGATCTCATTATATTTATTTGATTTTTCCATGTATCCACTCTGTTAAATTTCTCTTGTGCATGCTGATCATGTTCTTTTTATTTTTTAGTGATCATAAATATCTATCTTAAACTATGATGGATGTGAGGAAATTTTGCTTATTTGCTTTAAATGTGTGGATGTGTGCGGTTCCTGGTCCTTTCTCAGGAACTCTCCTTTAAAAGAAAAGAAAATCATTTTCCCTTTTATTTTATTGTAATATTTTTGTTCCTTTGAATTACCGCGATCGACTTCTGTCAAGTCCAACATTTTGAATATTTAAAAATCTCAAGAAAATCTAAAAGAGGAGTACTACCTATATAAAAATGCAGGGGGATTTATATCCTCATGAGGTTTCCATTTTGGTCCTAATGGATTCAAGTGTCAACTCCTTCATTAACCAACTAGGTCTTGGTACGTCTCCCTTGGAGTGAGGTTTTCCTCTGCCTAAAGAGAAAGAGGTACCCTATTGGGGTGACAGTGATAGGACTACCTCTGTGTTACGTAAATCTAATCCTACTTGCATTCATGATTTGGGAAAGTATATATTGTGCGATATCAGTCATCACAAAGAAGGATTCCATATTAAAATCATTTTCTTTTGGCTCTTTTTTTAGATCACCCCAAAATGGAATAAAGGTATCTAAGGAACCTTTTTTTTTTTCTTGTGTGTGTATCTTTGTGTATGATAATGATTTTTCATACACTTCATCTACATTTTAAGTGAAGTTGATGCATTCTATCTCCTTCCACAATATCATGCAAGCAAAGGAGAACATGAAACCTCATGCATGAATTAAACTAAATCAGGGCACTCAAGTAAGGATCATCAATTGTTGAAAGAAATGGGAAAATCAAGCTAATAATCAAAGGGGAAATTTATGGACTCAACACATTTTGAAGCATTCAAATTTGAAGATAAAAGTTAAGCATTGATTGTAACTTGAAAATACTATTTTTTAAAATTTTGCTTGTATTTTTTAAATCAAGTTGAATTGTACTTGTGCATTCTTAGTTGAACCCGACACCCTCAATTTTTTAAGTCAAAATTAAATTTTTTGGGTCCTATTTTAAAGGGATGGATTTGTAAGAAACTGTTGGCTTTCGGAAGTCACTCCTGGATTGCTAGCAGGAGCAGAGCCCGAAGCCCATCAGATTTAATGTCACGATTTGTTTTAAAGGGTGATCAAATGGAAGGAAACTCAAAATAGCCTCGTATCAACTCAGAAACCAGACTAGGCATGCATGAAAGAGTGAGGTCCTGATAAACTCCAAACAGTGAGTTGTAGTAAAGGTGAAAAGGTGGAAGATTTACGCAAGAAGAGCGTAATGATCTATTACAGACATTAGGTATGCAACAGATTAAAGAAGAAATGCATTCGAAAGCAAAACCCTTTACATTCAAATACAGATAACCAGAGGGCACGACAACGCCACAACAAATCCTTTATTGCAACAAGTTGCACTACTGTGAATCCTCGGGAAAAAGACGGAACAAAGATGGAAAAGAAGGAGAACTGTTTGTTATAAACCAAGAAATATCAAACACAGAGGCATAACCAAGAAACCAGAGTATTTGCTGAAACTTTACAGTTGGGAGCTTCGCTCTACCATCGATAGATACAAAAATGGCCAAAAGGCCTACATATACTCGAAATAACATAGCGGCGAAACCAAGAAACTGCATTGAAGGCTTTGCGTCTGCATGGCTTCTGACAACACGGAGCTGCGATCTTTGAATGGTCGTGCAACTTATGGCAGACACGATCAATTTTCTGACAATTTATTCGGCGAATTGACGTGCTTTTAATCTTTTGCGGGACGCCCCATTATGGTGGAGACGATGTCTAACCACCATAAACTGCTTCAATAACTGCTTCTTGGGATTGGAAATGGTCAGGCCAACTCAACATTTCGGGCTCCGGACGACTTCCCGCGCTGCCACCTGGAGTAACTGGATATCTTGAGAGATGAACACGAGGGCCAGCGCGGAGTTCATGGTGCATGGTAGGTGTGATGTCATCGGGGAACGCGCGGGAAGGGTGGCGAGGAGTGGGAATGATGACAGAGAGAGGTGACAGAGGACGGACCATGGCGGAGGGCACTCAAGTAGATGGGGACAAGACGAGAGAACGAAC
>ML787515.1:278306-293018 GCA_009831015.1 Picea engelmannii | reverse complement strand
AATGGCCAAAAGGCCTACATATACTCGAAATAACATAGCGACGGAACCAAGAAACTGCATTGAAGGCTTTGCGTCTGCATGGCTTCTGACAACACGGAGCTGCGATCTTTGAATGGTCGTGCAACTTATGGCAGACGCGATCAATTTTCTGACAATTTATTCGGCGAATCAACGTTCTTTTAATCTTTTGCGGGACGCCCCATTATGGTGGAGACGATGTCTAACCACCACCAACTGCTTCAATAACTGCTTCTTGGGATTGGAAATGGTCAGGCCAACTCATCATTTCGGGCTCTGGACGACTTCCCGCGCTGCCACCTGGAGTAACTGGATATCTTGAGAGATGAACACGAGGGCCAGCGCGGAGGTCATGGTGCATGGTAGGTGTGATGTCATCGGGGAACGCGCGGGAAGGGTGGCGAGGAGTGGGAATGATGACAGAGAGAGGTGACAGAGGACGGACCATGGCGGAGGGAACTCAAGTAGATGGGGACAAGACGAGAGAACGGACTCGCCTCTGGATGAGAAGCGGTCGTGGAAAGGGTGCGGGACACGCGGCAGGAAAGGAGTGGATGGTGGGAGGAAAGGGAGCCATGGGGGCCACTGAGGAGAGGTGAGCGGATGACACACGGCGGCAGGGGAAAGGCGGAAGAAAGAGTGAAATGACGGGAGGAGGGCCCACACTGGTTAAACACAGGACAGCTGAGAGAAACGGGACTTCACGAGCACCGTTGATCCGGGTGCTACGATCCTGGCCGTCGGAGAGCTGCACATGGGAGCTCGGACCCCCCCCCTCCGCTTAAAGGTAGAAAGGCGGAGGGGTCCGAGCTGTTCTCTACTGCTGTTGATCCGGGCGCGCTAATCTGAACCGTCGGAGAGCTGCGCCCCCGATCTCGGACCCCCCCCCCCCGCTTAAAGATCGAAAGGCAAGGGGGGTCCGACATTCGCTGTGCGCCGTCGATCTGTGCGCGTGAATCTGGACCGCCCGGATGTACCTGCTGCTTATCACGGGCGCATTATCGCCTGAAACTTCGGACAAGTGGGTTTTAACCCGTTCTTTTGAGATCTAAACCCCTTAGCAAGAAATATCGCTAACAGAAACCCTCTTTGTTTTCAATTCAATTATAATATGGACCTACATACACAAGGAGGCCTCACTCAATATTTAAAAATGTCTTAAAATCTAGAATGATTAGAGTTACTAAACACTCTATTACTCAATGTTGTCATCAACACAATATCAATAAGAAAAGAAACTCTTAGATAGGTTCTAACTTTGTTGCAAGTTTCACAATCCAAAATTGAACTTCTTTAGACTTAATTACAACTTCTTCATGACGAACTCTAGCTAAAGTATCTTCAACATTCCAAACTAGTCCTTGTTCAAAAGAACCCACTTTTTGAATTTGATAATGATGCCAATTAAGAGTTAGTGCAATCCCAACTCAATGAACATTTTCAACATATTCTTTCCAATCCAATTATCAACACTGGGGGAGAAATTATAAACAATAGAAGCATAAAAAGTATTGGATATGATAATGAAGTAACCTTTCATATTCCATAATATTATAGACTAATCTACTTCAATAGTGCAAGATTGCTTCAATAAGTTTCAACTTCAATTGTTCTTGTTCATTATTAGAATGTTAAGTGCCAACATTCTCATCGAGTGGTAATATGGATAATCAATGTTTTGATCTCCATTCTTATTAGCATTGGGTCAGGAATAGCCATTCATATTATATATTCTCCACAATAAAGAAACTTGGAAGATTAAAGATTCACTATGGGTGGATAAATTCTTAGAAATGGTCATCAATATCCAAGTAGTTATATCGATCTTAACATATAATTATCTATCGAGTAAAGACACAAATTGCATCAGATATTGATTCAATATTCTCTCCTTTCACCTTAAAAGGGGGTATGTAAATAAATTAAATGAGAATGGTACTATGTTGAAAGGGGGAGTACATTGATGAAACTCTCTTGCACCTTAAGTGGGGGAGTATGTTAATGAGTGAAAATGATTATTGGTAAACTAAAAAAACTGAATGAAGTGAAAATGGTTAATATTCAACCAAAAACACTAGATACAATGATGAATTGTTTTAGGGTAACCCACATGAAAACCCATGACTTCTGATGTTTTACATGATAGAGGGGAATATATATGATGATTGTTAGAATTCATGTTTCGACAATAATGAACAAAATTTCGAATGGGAAACAATATTCTGTAGGTGGTAGATTTAGATAAACAAAATTCCAAATGGGAAACAACAACAACAAGTGTTGCATGGCAGCATAGTCCCTGCTAGGTTGGAATGGGAATAAATGCGACCGAGTACAGACACATGGGTAGCAAGTTGAAGTACATGTGGTATCCATGCATAATTTAGTATTCTCGAATTAGTTTAATTTGAAATTTATCAAAAATTAGTAATGTATGGTACATCAACAAAGGTTCCTAGTATCTAAGTTTGATAGTACAGGAAAGATTTAAAAGGAGCTCGAACATTTTTTTTTTTTGTACAATAATAATAAGATAATAAGGTTCCTAGTAAGAATGTTTGTAACATCAACATTTAAAAGATTCTTGGGCACAAAAAAATTAGCAAACAATAGAATAGTAATAACGTCTGTTACATAGGTTCGTGGACAAAAACACAAAAAAATTATCATTCCCAAATTAGTTTTCTTTAAAACAAGGGGTCCTGGACACAAAAGAAATTGAAATTTATCACATTATAGGTTCCCGGACACCATTCAATAGAATAGTAACAACGGTGTGCAAGAAAATTTAAAAGTTTCTTGGACACAAAAAATTTAGCATACAATAGAATAGTAATAATGTTTGTTACATAGGTTTGTGGACAAAAATACAAAAAATTTAGCATTCCAAATTAGTTTTCTTTAAAACAAGGGCTCGTGGACACAAAATAAATTGAAATTTATGAAATTATAGGTTCCTGGACACCATAAATTTATCATATAATAGAATAGTAACAACGTCGTGCAACAAAGACATTCCCGAATTAGTTTTCTTAGAAAGTAATAATGTCTGTTAGGTCAACAAAGGTTCCTGGAGAATTTTTTTTTAGCATACAATAGGACACAAAAAATCTAGCATTCCTGAATTAGTTTTCTTTGAAACAAACAACAAAGGTTCCTAGACAGGCATTCCCGAATCAGTTTTCTTTGAAATTTATCAAAACTTATTAATGTCTATTACATATTTCTGGAAATTACATCAACATTTAAAAGCATACAATAGAATATTAATAACGTCTGTTACATAGGTTCATGGACAAAAACACAGAAAAATTAGCATTCCCGAATTAGTTTGCTTTAAAAGAAAGGCTTTTGGACACAAAAAAAATTGAAATTTATCAAATTATAGGTCGTGGACACCAAAAATTTAGCATACAATAGAATAGTAACAATGTCGTGCAACAAAGGCATTACCGAATTAGATTTATTTGAAAGCAGTAACGTCTGTTACATCAACAAAGGTTCCCGGACAAAAAAAAATTAGCATACAATAGGACAAAAAGAATGTAGCATTCCCGAATTAGTTTTCTTTGGAACAAACAACAAAGGTTCGTAGACACCCAAACTTTAGCATACAATAAAGGCATTCCCAAATCAATTTTCTTTGAAATTGATCAAAAATTAATAATGTCTGGTACATATTTCTAGAAATTTAAATGCGTTTGTCATATAGACTGGGATTGGGGCTCCCACGGACCATAAAAATAAATAAGTACAAGAATTAGGAATGTTGAAAGAAGAAGTGCACGACGCTAGAGAGGAATACCTGAAAAGAAGAAATTGGAAGTTATGAGTCTTTGGTTATAGTTTTCTATTTAAAGAGGTAATAATTGGATTGATAAAGAAAACAAGATGACAATATAGACTTAAACTGGATTGATAAAGAAAACAAGATGCCAATATAGACTCACTATGAATCCGATGCATTTTTGTTGCTGTCGTCGATGGTCAGTGGAGTCGTGTCGACCGATTGTTTCCCTTCCTAGATGAGGTTGTCCATTCTTTGTTGGAACCATTCTTCGATGTAGCTTCTCATGGGGGCCATGTTGATTTAATCATGGATTTCTATGTCGTAAAGGTCATTTTCTAATTTCCTTAGATCCATTGAAATACTATGCAGATTCTGTTCAATTTCCTCATTGTGTTTCGCAAGTACCCAACGCTCAAGCTCATCTACACAATGTTCAACTATGCCGTAAAACTTTTTGAAAGACAACCCCTTTAAAATATCAAGTTGTTCATGGAAGGCTTCTTTGGTCATTGAAAAGGATTTGAGAATTAAGTTTGGGTCTTGAACCTCATTGGTAATTTCGTCTAAGTCTATTTGGATTAGGCTTGTGAATTAATCTTCCTTTTCTGATATGGCTTGTTTACATGATTCGATAATGAGCTCTAGGTTCTTAACTTTTTTTTGCTAGCATGTCTTTAATTTTTTGGTCCGCTATGGGGAGGGGAGTTTCTCTTGTCTTGTTTTCAGTTCTGATGTGTTAACGACATGGTTGAAAAAATGGGTCAGCACTTGTTCACATAATTGTTGATCATTTTTAAAATTCGTCTCCAAATGTTCGAGCAAATCATTTTCCTTCTTTTGGAAGGAAACTAAATTTTTCGATGTTTCCAAGGCTTCAGTAACTAGCTGCATTCTTTTGTTGATGTTATTCTCTATAAGGGCTCTAGATCATGCAAGGAGGGTAGAATATACTTTCATCTTGGTTGCAGTGGTAGCAGGCATGATTTTTGCTAAAGGACTGGAAAATTCTGGGGTGGCAATGAAAGCTTGCTCAAATTCGTTGAGGCGGTCTTTCAGTTTGGCATTTTCCGCTTCAATTCCTCCAATGGAATCATGAATATCATCACCGGTTACTTGGGGAAATAAGGAGATTTGGGACGATCGAATTTTCCTAAAGTTAATTTCTTTGCGATATTTTCCTTTCCTGTTTGTTACATCTCTCTTTTCAATGACCATACTTTTAGATTGGCTGTCAAAACCAACACTCTGGAATACGAAGGATTCATCTTCATAAAAAATCACGATCTCAGCTATTTCCACTGTGAACGACCCAATTTTGTGCATGTGCTCAGCTTCAATTTCAAGTTGCACCTGTTCAATTTCAATTTTGGGTTTGTTCACCTGCCCTGCATTGTTTTTTCTCTTCTTGTCAGTGGAATTTTGTGAGAACTATCAATTTTTATGCGAGGAGGGTTCTTATCTCCTCGTCCGTTCGAAGATTTATGGGTTTCTTTATTACTGGGGTGGGCCATTGAAGCGATGCTTTGTGATGTCCTGCTCTTGGGAGTGCTGGCTGGGGACTGTGCACTCTTCTCACCCGATACTTTTCCCTATTGTCTGTACAATTTAGTTGCACTTTTCAATGTCTCTGCTTCACAATCGCTAGAAGCAATATTGTTGTCATCACTGTCCCTGTCTTTGGTCAGGTGTTTATGGATAAAAGAGCTGTTAAAGACAACTACTTGTAAATGTTCTCAAAAAATCCCATTAGGGTCAAACCCTTTTAGCCTTTCAATATATGTTAGGTTCAATTTCTAGAAATGGCTGACAAATTCATCAATCTTGTTGACGTTTCTGCACACGAAGTCTCCGTCTTTCCAAGGCAGAGGAATGAACTATTTTTTTTTCTTGTCATGGAAAAAATGCAACCAGTGGTTGTATTGCCTTTCTATTTCTGCAACAAACATCTTATCTGTGATGTGGCATGGAAGGAAAGCAGGATTTTCCTTAGATCCAAAGACCATGAGTACATTGTGATTTTCCTTTTGTTCAAGTGTGCCCTTCCTATTCAAAAACTTGGTTGCCTGGCCAGACATCTGCAAAGCATCCTTCCCTAACAATAAATCTTTAAAAACTGAGACAAAGACATTAAAAACTTCATAAAAACAATGGGAGGCCTTGTGCCTCCACAAGGCCCGGTACCATAATGTTATTGGGTTGAATCCATGGTTTATTTTATTGGAAAGAGAAATTTTTGGAAACGGACAACAATGCACTATTGCGAAAATCAAGTAGGATGGCATATAAAATTTATTCGATTCTTTGAATCATGACAATTGGGAACAAATATCAATGGAAATTAGCTTCCCCCAATCGAAAATGAATTTTTCCTTGACTGTGAAGTAAAAAATATAAATAATTATATGGGAAATGCTTGCCGTGGATGCTTGTCCCATTAGCCTTGTAAACAACCAAGCAATTTCCTGGAATGGATTTGTAAAGGAACTTACCTGCAACTTTGTGATATATTCAGGAACTGTTGTTGGGTCTTCGAGGAACTCATCTAATATGTCCAACCCGTTATCATGTTTTTCTAGGAACTGCTTACAGTCTTGTCCTCTGAACGTCATTGTTGGCTCCAACAATTTTAACATCTTGCGGAATATCTGAGGTGACAAAGAAACGGGAGAATGGTCATGCAGTGGAATAATTCTTTGGCTTGGAATATATTTTTCATCTCACCAAGATACCACCTCCTTACAGTGAAAAACCTCATGGACGTAGCCTGCACGAGCGATTCCAGAGGTCCAAATAACTTTGTTTTGGGTGGAATGGGATGAATAGTAAAAGTATGCTCTGGACCACTGGAAGTTCTAGTCCTGATGTCCGAAGATATTTACTGTATCTCCACAAAACTATTTTCGACCTACTGCCATAAGTCTACAAGAATGTTTGTTTTCTCCAGACGATGAATGAAATGAAAAGTTGGAAGGGATAACATAACCTTGCGCAAATCTTGGTCCAATGCATGTGAATGGGAGATCTCCTCGAGACTTTCATTCATTAATGACAATTTGGATGACTGTTGCATCATGTGTTGTTAACATTAAACACTAGTAATGAATACATAGAAATGTGAACATGGAAGATACGACAATGAGCGATTAAGAAATGTAGATTTCTTGAGGGGGCGAACACGACAACACATGTTTGAGATGAACAATCAGAAGGGACAATATAACTCTCCGTAGATCTTGGTTTAATGCGTAATAATGGGAGATCTCCTCGAGCATTTCACTCATTAATGAAAATGTTGATTATTCCTCCATCGTTAGTTGTTACCATGAAAGGTTTCTAATTACATACTAAGAAAGTATGGAGGATGTGGGTATGGGAAAAAGTAGCTTCAAAATAGGGTTACAAGGTACAACTGTTGGAGGTGAGGGTGCAAGGATCAAATTGTATGTCTTAGAAATGTTTGAGTGTAATACTTGTAACATAGAAGAGGGTATGATAGGACAGTCCAGAGGGAAATTTGTATATCACTAGTAAGAGCATAACTAATGTATATCGGGAAGGACAAGAAGTTAGTGGGAATGGAAGGTAGCGACAGATACTTTGAAACATTTGTGAGTTGTGGTAGAGTGAATCTTGCGAGTTCTAGGATTCCGTGGTGGAATTGTAGATCATAGAAGTTTTGAGTGCATGATGTATAGCACGAAACAAGAAGAAACAGAGTTTGAAAGCACCAACTCGACAACCATGACCACAAAATTGGCTTAAGTATGGAAAGGAACAATGGTCGGTCAGATTCGTCATGTGAGGATATAGATGGAGATGAAGATATGCCAGTCCACCAACGATGGAACCCATGATCATAGAAAAGTGACTAAGTATATAACCACAAAGCGATAATACATGGGAAGAAGAAAAGGGAAAAAGGACTAAGGAGTCCATGGTGGAATTGTTAATGAAGAAAATTTTGAGTGCAATATGTATACCATGGAACAAGAAGCAACATAGCTCGAAAGCGCCAACCTAACAACCGTGGACATAAAATTGGCTAAGTATGGAAAGGAACATCAGTCGGTCAAATTCGTCATCTGAGGATATAGATGGATATGAAGATATTTCAACCCGCCAACGCTGGAACCTACGATCATAGAAAATGACTAAGTATATAACCACAAAGTGATAATACATGGGAAGAAGAAAAGGGAAAAAGGACTAAGGAGTTTGTGGTGGAATTGTAAATCAAGGAAAGTTTGAGTGCAATATGTATATCACAGAACAAGAAGCAGCAGAGTTCAAATGCCCCAACCCGAAACAATGACTAAGAACTGGAGATTTCGTGAACCCCTCAACAAGAGGATCCAAAATAGGCTGACAAGGTCTCCCCAGAAGATGTGAGGCCCCAATGGTCAAATTGTATCATTTAGAACATTTGAATGCATAATCTGTAACATGAAAGAGGGGACGATGTCGGAATCCGGTAGTGAATTTGTATATTGCGGAGGGTCAGATGCCAACTATTTCGTATCAGTGTGTGCATTTGTAACTAGCAAGAGTCACTAGTAAGATCATAACCAATGTATATTACAAAGGAAACGAAGTTAGTGGGGATGGAAGGCAACGACAGATACTTTGAAACATTTCTGAACCATGGTAGAGTGAAGCTTGCAAGTTCGAGGAGTCCACAGTGAAATTGTAGATTATGGAAGTTTTGAGTGCAAGATGTACATCACGGAACACGAAGCAACAGAGTTCGAAATCACCAACTCGGCAACCGCGACCATAAAATTGTCTAAGTATGGAAAGAAACAATGGTCGATTAGATTCGTCATGTGATTATATAGATGGAGATATAGATATGTCAACCCACCAATGATGGAACCCGCAATCATAGAAAGATGACTAAGTATATAACCAGAAATCCATATACATGGGAAGAAGAAAAGGGAAAAAGGACTAAGTAGTCCACGGTGGAATTGTAGATCACATAAATTTTGAGTACAAGATGTGAACCCCGTAGTCAATTTGTATATTGCAGAGGGTCGTATGCCAACTGTTTCATACCATTGTGTTCAGTTGTCACTAGTAAGATAAAAAGAAATGTATATTAGGAACAACAGGAAGTTAGTGGGGATGGAAGGCAACGACAGATACTTTGAAATATTTGTGAACCATGGTAGAATGAAGCTTGCGATTTCGATGAGTCCCTGGTGGAATTGTATATGATGAAAGTTTTGTGTTCAACATGTATATCACGGAACAAGAAGAAGTAGAGTTCAAAAGCACCAACTTGACAAGTGTGTCCATAAAATTGGCTAAGTATGGAAGGGAACAATGATTGGTCGGATTCGTCATGCGAGGATATATATGGAAATGAAGATATGTCAGCCCGCCAACACTGGAACTCGTGATCATAGAAAGGAAACTAATTATATAAACATAAGGCGATAACACACGGGAAGAAGAAAAGGGAAAAAGAGTTGAGTGTGCGGTGGAATTATAGAGAATGGAAATTTCGAGTGCAAGATGTATATTACGGAACAAGAACCAACAGAGTTCGAAAGTGCCAACTTGAAACAGTATCCAAGAATTGGACATTTTGCGAACCCAACAATAGGATATCAAGGTCTCTATAGAACATGTGAGGCCCCGATGTTCAAATTGTATCGCTCGGAACTCTTGAATGCATAATCAGTAACACGAAAGAGAAAACGATGTCAGAATCCAGTAGTCAATTTGTATATTGCAGAGGGTGTGATGACAACTATTTCATACCAGTGTGTCCAGTTGTCACTAGTAAGAGATAATTTAGTATTGAAAATAATGTTTTTAGATACTGTTAGATAGTTAATAGGGATTACCATCCATAAACAATGGCAATATTGACCCTGCTAGCCCTGGAGTCCATCTGTCAATTTGTATATTGCATAACTACGAGCATTGTTTGGAGGAAACAAAACAATAGAAGTCCAATGTTGAGCCAGCTAGCCCGCAGGTCCGCTTGTCAATTTGTATATCACATAATTATGGGTGCTATTTGTAGGGAGCAAAACAATGGAGGCCCAATTTTTATCCCGCCCGCCCGAGAACCCGCAATCCAAAAAGTGGCTAGGTATGGAATGCAGAATTCGTACATGCTCTATAAAATCTCATATGCATACTTTATAGTTCGATAATACATGGGAAGAAAAAAATGGAAAAAGGACGAAGGAGTCCACTGTGGGATTGTAGATCATGAAAATTTTGAGTGGAATATGTATATCATGGAACAAGAAGCAGCAGAGTTCGAAAGTGCCAACCTACCAACCGCGGGCACAAAATTGACTAAGTATGAAAAGGAACAATGATTGGTCACATTCGTCCTGTGAGGATATATATGGAGATGAAGATATGTCAACATGCCAATGTTGGAACCCACAATCATAGAAAGATGACTAAGTATATAACTAGAAATCGATAATACATGGGAAGAAGAGAAGGGAAAAAGGACTAAGTATCTCATGGAAGAACATCTATTGTTCACTTATTAATGCAAATCCTTTCAAACCCCCGGTGAGTTTTCACTAGCAAAGGCATAAATTGTAGATCACAGAAGTTCTTTGGGTGCAAGATGTATATGACAGAACAGGGGACATAGGTGTTGGATACCGCAAACCTGGGACTTGGTGATCACATAATTGGCTAAGTATTGAAAGGGATTGTGGTCGGTCGGGCTGATGGTGTGAATATATAGATAAAGAGTTGCCAATTTGCGAATCCATGAGGCCATGATCATATAGTTACGACTAAATATACAACCACAAAGGGATAATAGAAGGGGGGAAAAGAGGAGAATTAAGAGTTTTTATACATTCCTGCGGATAAATTGTATATTGCGGAACTTTGGGCACTGTTTGCAACTCACGAAAAATTCAAAACACAATTTTGAGGCTGTCAATCTAGGAACCCACAATCAAAAAAGTGTGCTAGTACGGAACACTGAAACGCTGGCTGGGACTTGCTTGTGCTAAGAAAGATCTTCTTTGCATGTTTCTGGACAAGTTCTGTAGGGATGGTTGGTTGTCCTAACTTTTTCTTATTAATGATGATTTTTTTACGCTTGTTTCATGATGTCGTTCTAGTATTAAACCTTTGGTGTTGCATATCTGGAAAGAAGTACGAGGATGGGTAGAATGGGAAACAATGACTAGGAATTGGAGTTTTCTTGAACCCACGAACACGAGGATCCAAAATAGGGTCACAAGGCTTCCCTAGAGGGCGCAAGGCCCCGACGACCAAATTGTATAGTTTGAAATATTTGAATGCATAATGTGTAACATGGAAGAGGGGACGATGTCAGAGTCTGGTAGTCAATTTGTATATGGCGGAGCAATGGGTGCCAATTATTTCGTACCAGTGTTTCCAGTTGTCACTAGTAAGAGCATAGTTAATGTATATCAGGAAGGACACAAAGTTGGTGCGGATGGAAGGAAGCGAAAGATACTTTGAATGAAGTTAATGTATACAAGGAACCTGTAGTGGAATTGTATATCAAATATGTTTTGAGTGCAAGATGTATATAACAGAACAATAAACAACCAATTTTGTAAGCACCAACTCGACAACTGCGGCCATAAAATTGGATAAGTATGGAAAGGAATAGCAGTCAGTCGGATTCGTCGTGTGAGGATATAGATGGAGATGAATACATGTCAGCTCTCCAACCCTGGAACCAGATATCATAGAAAGGAGACTAAGTATATATCGAGAAAGTGATAATGGGCGGGAAGAAGAAAAGGCGAATTCATATGCACCAACTTGACAACCGCAACCATAAAATTGACTAAGAATGGAAGGGAATAACAGTCGGTCAGATTCGTCATGTGAAGATACAGATGGAGATGAATATATGTCAGCCTGCCAACCCTGCAACCCCCGATCATAGAAAGATGACTAAGTATAAAACCAGAAAGCGATAATGGATGGGAAAAAGAAAAGGGGAAAAGGGATAAGTATCTTACATTCGAAAAGCCTTTTTTTTCCATTTATTAATGGCAATGTTTTCAAACCCCTACTCGGTTCTCACTAGTAAAATCATAAAATGCAAATCACTGAAGTTATTTGGCTCCAAGATGTATATGAAGGAACATGGGACATAGGTGCTAGATACTGCGAACCCGGGGCCTGGTGGCCAGATAATTGGCCAAGTATTGGACACTAATATTCATACTAAAAACAATATTCATACTATATATTAACGGATTGTTTCTGTTTCAAATGCAAAGGATCTCCCAATTTGCAGGATGCTCTCCAGTTCAAAAATTTCGTTGAAACCACAAAAGTTTTGACTGCAAGATGTATATAAACATGAATTTGCATTGCAGTTTCAACGAGATAAATGCCTTATCATCTATTCATCTTGTATTCCTTGAAATGACATGAGTAAACGCCAACTTTCCATACACATTAAAATCTAAATTTAATAAAAAAATGGTGTAATTTAATTAATTAAGGCAGCTTTAGTCATTCCTTTATTAATGCCAAGATTTTCGAACCCTGTAACACCCTGTTTCCCCCAGATTGTAAATATAACTGGACTGGCCAAGGACTATGGAAAACTCAAAAGTATGAATATGTGATGTAAATGGACCTGCAGGAAGAGGTCAATGAATGTGAATAATATTTTGAATTTATTGCAGGACTGCTGAGAGGGGATGTGCAGAAAAGAGACCACGATGGCGGTGGAAGGCTCCTAAAAAGGTGGCGTTAACTTCCACCCTGAATGAATACCGTATTTGGACTCCACTGGCCCAGAGAACCAAAAGAGGTTCGTTGGCCCCCAAATTTAATGTCTCGTAGGCTGGTAGGCAGGCGGCTTGATGAGGGATGGGATGGTGAACCGCCCATCCGTAGAGCCGTCAGGCCTGATCGGCGCGAGGGTAATCGTGCCACACGCAACCTCGCGAGAGGATAAGGTGTATGGAAGAAGCGATGGAAGGGGGGCGGACACGAGGGGAACTCTGGCAATTTTTACGCAGAGTGAGTGGTAGCAGGGAGGGAGGATTGCAACCTTCGCTCCTGGTCACTGGCAGACGGAGAGACGCAGTCTCAGAACATCATGGTCTCAGCTCGGGGGTGGCTAGTGGTAAATCCGTTGGGATTTGCTGAGCCTACGGTTGGGTGGAAACGAGCACCCCTCTCAGCAGTTGCACCCATTTCTGAAATCATTTTTGATAAGTGTTTTGTTTACATATTGCTTTTTGAAATTCATGGAATGATACATATATGTAAATGCTCATAGACCTATGAAAGTGTAAATGATTCCTATGTAAGAATGTCTGTGCAATGTTTTGGATAATGATTAATAGGCATATGCTTATAATAGAGGAAGCCATGCATGACTTACGTTGATAAACTGAATCTAATTATGCCTAGGCTGAACTATGTTAGGCATCTAGCCCATTCTCGGGAAGGTTCTTCCCCTCACCCATATCCAGGAAAGCCCGTAATAGATCTCTTGTAGAGTTTCCCTTCTTGTAAAGACTTACCCAGGACCTAGAATATGAACTTGAAGGTGCAAGTCTTAATAATCCTGTACGAGGAGGAACGATCCTCTTAAAACCCGAGATGGCAGCTCAAGGAAGGAATATCGATTCGATGGATGAGAATTCGTCAGGAAATCTACAGTTTCCCCTCGACCGTTAGATTAGCAGGAGAAGGTAGGGTGTTAAATGCTTTACCACCTGATTTTTCCCGTGTCTTCATGGGTAGTGAAGAGTCTAAGGCCGTATATCCCCTTGATCCCTGAGAACATCCGGACCGCTGATTTCCCCGTCCATAAAGTTATGGAAGAGCTCCCAAAAGAAGCATCAGAGCCGTCAGATCTCTTAGAGAAATCTCGTCAACCATTGGATCGGGAGAAGGTGCGTAGAGATTAAACGCAGGAGCAGGCGTGCAGACGAGAAGTGGTATGGGCCGTTAGATCTGGGATAGATACCCGACAGCCGTCGGATCTGAAGAAGTCACGCGGGAGTTAACTCCGTGAACAGGAGGAGGAGTCTCGGAAGAGTCATCGAGATATCAGAGTCATCGGGGTTTGAAGGTCAAGAGAATCAAGACCTTGTAGGTCACAAAATCCCGAGAAAGGATACTAGCCATTGATCTCAGCAGAGCACGCGTCAGAAATCAGGACAGGAGTCGGGATTTAACCCATCGGGGATTCCAGGAGTGAAGAGATCGTTGCATCAGGATTCGCGATCCATGAAATCCCGATAAGATCAGAACTGTCCATCAGTAGGGACACGTGTCGAAAGATCCGAGGAAGTCGTGAATCGGAGAATCGGGGTTCCCGGAGGCAAGAATCCCTTGCATGTTGGAATCGCGATTCGCGATATCCCGACGAGAGATTTGAACCGTCCATCAGCGAGGACGTGTGGCAAGAGATCCCGAAGAGTCGGATCTTGGACATCGAAGTTTCCGGAAGCAAGAAACTCTTGCAACTTGAAGTCGCGATCCGCGATAACCCGACGAGGGAGTCGTGTGGACCACAGAGGAAGATAGTGGAGGACAGGTGTCACCCCGTATCGGGGATCGGGACCTTAAGAGTTCTGTGAATTAGTGCAACGAGATTCGCGATATCCCGATACGCTATTTCCCGATCACCACAGGAGCGTGGGCCATAGGCGCCAGAGCAAAGGATCGGTGTTGGAAGGTCAACCCTTGTAGGATTCAACGCCAGGTGGCATCGGGGATCGGGAGTCGGGGATCCGTGAGGATAGTGGATCACGACAATGCAAGTGCCGATTTTCGACGAGGAAATTCCCGATAAAAGCAAGGAAAGCGTTTGGTTCATCGGGATATCGGGAATCCCGTGGACGTGGGGTTTACCCCTTATGAAATCGTGAAGCGTGAAAAATCCGACGGGGTAAGGTTGT
>ML787515.1:262672-278257 GCA_009831015.1 Picea engelmannii | reverse complement strand
AGAGGCACGTCGGGAATCGGGGAATCGTGGATCCCATGGGTGTATGCATATCAACATCGAAAACCCCGAAACCCCGATGTAGAGGTTTGACTATGGTCCTGGGGTAGTGGTCGTGTGGATCACAGGCTTAGCCTGGAGGGCTAATGCGTTAGGGGCATATCGGGGATCGAAGAATCGCGAGTTCTGAGGACTCGTGAATTACGACATTGGAAACCCCAAAACTCCGATAGGAGTAGCCTCGAAAGGAGGTAAGGCCACGGTCACAGAGGCAGTGGACCATAGGCTTGGCCTGGGGAGATAATGTGTAAGGAGCGCGTTGGAATTCGAAGGATCGCGAGTCTTGGGGGTGAATGAATTTTGACATTAGAAACCCTGTAGCCCCGATGGGAGTTATGACCATGGTCATATAGAGGAGGCCATGCAACCAAGAGCTTAGCCTAGGAGGCTAACTGGCATTTAAGCGAGTCGGGATAGTTGAAAATGGAAATCTCAATGGAAAGGGACATAAGACCACGGTTATGTACAGAGAGTCGGGTAGGTAAATAGAAGACCTGTGACTCGGGGATTGGAATTTTGCTGCTACATGCTTCAGGGATTCTCATTATTGAGAAATCAAGCAAAATTTTTTGATTTATGGTAGTGGGTATGTTACAAAGTGGTATTAGAGCATGGTTACAAGACTCGGCCTGATTAGGCTCATGCACGAGTCACGCATAAACCTTGTTCAAAACACTCCTATGAGGAGTAATCCCCTAACTTAACTCTCTTGTCCAGGATTAAAAACTTGGAATATGAAAACCCGACTGTGTATGCATGTGAAAGAGTTATGAAATTATGCGCAAATTATAAAAAGTATTTAACTCTTGACTAATATCCAATGTTTGTCTTTTCACTCAAGCGGACGATCAACCGCGGGAATCTATAGACGTAGAGTATGGTGACTCACCAAGAGGTGGGAGAAGGCTCCCACAACAGAGATGAAGAGTCTGATGAAAGAAGAGCAATAGGAACCCCTCCAGACCTAGCCGAGACTGTGAGGAGTCTCATGGTTGAGTTGCAAAGCTGCAAGGCCGATAATGAAAGGATGATGAAAGAATAAGAAAAGCAAACCGAAATTAATGCAGTTTTACTACAGAGCTTATCTGACCTACAACGACAAATGAAACATGAACCGGAGATGCAGACACGTGGTCGTGTCAGTGGCCACACTGAGAGAAGCACGTCTAGAAAGGTCCACCCCAGAGGTAAAGGACTAGTACCAGATGATTCCACTGAGAAGGAAGCTGGTGATTCAGAAGGCTCTTCCAGCAGCAGGACCAGTTCCTATTCTCGCAGAAAACAGAAGAAGCAAAAGACTTCCAAGAGTCACAAATTTGAGGAATTCAGGAAGGCCAAACCTCCCTCCTTCGATGGCGAGATAAAGAAGGGAGAGGAAGCTGAGGCTTGGCTACTTGGACTGAAGAAGTATTTCAGAGTCCATGATTTCTCAGAGAACTTGAAGGCCCGAGTGGCCACTTTCAATCTGAATGGAAAGGCTTCCATTTGGTGGGAAGACCTTAAGAATATGAAAGGGGTCCGCGAGGAAGACCTGTCTTGGAAATGGTTCGAGAAGTACTTCTAGAAGAAGTATTTGTCGGAAAGGTATTTCGATGAGAAGGCTAAAGAGTTATATGAACTCAAACTGGGACAACTTACTATGGAGGAGTATGTCAACAAATTCCTTGACTTATTGAGATATGTACCCTACCTCAAGGAAGAGAAGGCGAAGGCACAATGCTTCATCAGTGGGATACCCAAGGAATACTGGAACCGAATTGAATTTGACGAGCCAAAGAACCTAGAAGACACTATAAGAAAGGCAACATATTGTCATGAACAATATGGACATCGGGCAGAGTCTCGTGGAGACTGGAAACAGAAGAGCGACTCGAAATTTCAAAAGAAAGGGATCAAATCCTCGGGATTTAAAAACTACAAGAAGAACCACAGAATGAAATTTCCAACCCAGAGTGTACTCCAGCAGAAATTTCCCTCGGCGGATGAAAATAAAACTTCTGGACCTATACCAGTAAAGACTGATAACCCAAACATAAAACCTTTGGAATGCTAGGATTGCAAAGGAGATCATCTCCAGAGAGACTGTCCACTCCGAAAACAGAACAGTCAGAAAATTTATAGCATGCAGGAAGCTACCACGGTCAATGATGTGGCAAGGAGTGTGTCGCAGATATATGCAGCCTTGGATAATAACCAAGCTGACCACCAAGCTTCAGTGGTGGAAATAGAAGGTATGATCTTCAACCATTTGGTGTTTGTTTTGATTGACCCTGGTTCAAATTTGAGTTATATATCCCCCAAAGTTGTTGATAAGTGTAAGCTACAACCACGAAAACAAACTAAGCCATGGTTAGTACAATTAGCCACTGGAACCAAAAGAAAGGTGGTAGAGGCCATACCAGCCTACCAGTTAATGTTGGGTAAATTCTCCACCCAAGCAACCCTTAATGTATTACCCCTGGTGTCATACGACCTGTTGATTGGTATGGATTGGCTGGCCACCCATAAAGTCAAATTAGACTGTTACCATAAAACCTTAGAGTGTGTGAACAAAGAAGGAAAAAAGATAACCCTTCAAGGGATCCGAAAAACGGTCTCAGTGAGACAAATATAAGCATTGCAAATGAAGAAGTATTGCCGAAAGGGATGTCCCCTATATGCAGTACAGGTGTTGAAAACAACCGAAGGTGCAGACCCAAGCCCTGATGATCACCCTATCCTAAGAGAATACCGAGATGTGTTTCCATAGGAGATATCAGGTCTATCTCTGAGAAGAGACATTGACTTCTCAATAGAACTTGCACCAGGAGCGGTGGTGGTGTCTAGAACACCCTACCGGATGAGCACACTTGAGTTAGTAGAACTCAAGTTACAATTAAAAGAAATGATGGATAAGGGTTATATTCGACCCAGCGTGTCCCCATGGGGAGCACCGGTCCTGTTTTTGAAAAAGAAAGATGGAACCCTTAGACTGTGTATAGACTACAGACAACTTAATAAAGTAACCATAAAGAACAAATACCCCTTGCCCAGGATCGATGATCTATTCAATCAGTTGGGAGGTGCGTCTGTTTTCTCAAAGATTGACTTGAGGTCCAGATACCATCAAGTATGAATCAAGGGTGAAGACATCCATAAGAACGCTTTCCGAACACGGTATGGTCATTATGAGTTTGTGGTAGTACCATTTGGGTTAACCAATGCCCCTGCTACTTTCATGTGCTTAATGAACAATGTACTCAATAAATTTCTAGATAAATTTGTACTGGTTTTTATTGATGATATCTTAATCTACTCTAAGAGTAGAGAAGAACATGAAGAGCATCTTAGAATTGTGCTGCAAGTGCTAAGAGAGCATCAACTCTATGCTAAATTAAGAAAGTGTGACTTCTTTCAGAAGCAAATACACTACTTGGGACATTTTCTGTCCAAGGATGGGGTAGCAGTAGATCCTGACAAGATCAGGTCTATCATGGAATGGCCTACCCCAAAGGATGTCTTAGACATTAGATCCTTTATGGGATTGGCGAGATACTATAGGAGATTTATAAAAGATTTCTCCAAGATTGGTTGTCCAATCACTGCCCTCCAGAAGAAGGGAACAAAATTTCTGTGGACACAACAATGTGAAGAAATATTTCAAACCTTGAAACATCTACTAACCCATGCACCCGTGTTGAAAATCGCTGACCCAGAAGATGACTTCGTTGTGTGCACGGATGCCTGTAAAGAAGGGCTTGGAGGAGTCCTTATGCAGGAAGGAAAGGTGATCTGCTATGAATCCTGAAAATTGAATGAACATGAGGTCAACTATGTGACTCATGATCTAGAATTGGATGCCATAGTGCATGCCTTAAAAATGTGGAGGCATTACCTCCTGGGAAGGAAATTTGTGCTTATGACAGATCACTGTGGATTACGGTATTTGTTTGATCAACCCAAGCTCAATGCTAGACAAGCTAGATGGATGGCCCTCCTTAGCGAATTTGACTTTGAAATCAAACACATTAAAGGGAAGGAGAATAGGTTGGCCGATGCCCTTAGTAGAAGCATGAGAACAATTCACTTGGAAGCGATGAGTACCTACGAGACAGATGTCAAGAACAGAGTCAAAGAGGCACAAGAAATAGATCCCTTCATCCGAAATGTGACCCTGTACCTACAACAAGAACTCACTGGAGAAAAATACGAAGGCTATCAGAGGACCGAAGGAGGTCTGATCACCTACAGAGATAGACTGTACATTCCCAATTGTGACAACTTGAAGAGGTTCATCATGGATGAACTACATAAAAGACCCTACACTAGTCACCCAGGATAGCAGAAAATGATTACTGCCACCCGAAAACAATTTTACTGGTTGGGATTGAAGAAGGATGTAGCCAAATATTTGGCCCAATGCATAGAATGCCAACAAGTTAAAGCAGAACATCGACACCTGGCATGACTATTACACCCTTTACCCATCCCAGAATGGAAATGGGAAACCATCTCCATGGATTTTATCACTGGATTACCAACTTCAACCAAACAGAATGACGCCATTATGGTAGTGGTGGATAAACTGAGCAAGTTCGCTCATTTCATTCCCGTCAAATCAACCTGCAAGGTGATAGATATCGCACAAGTATTCATGAAAGAGGTGTTTCGACTGCATGATATGCCGAGGGAGATAATATCTGACAGAGACACAAAGTTCACTTCCAACTTCTGGAAATCATTGATGGCAGGTTTAGAGACCAAGTTGTTGTTTAGCACCGCCTATCACCCTCAAACCGATGGACAGACAGAAAGAGTGAATCAGATATTAGAGGATATGTTAAGGATGCATGTAATGCATCAACCCAGGAAATGGGAAGACTACCTGCCATTGGTAGAATTTGCCTACAACAACGACTATCAAGCGTCCTTAAAAATGAGCCCATTCGAGGTCCTCTATGGTAGACAATGTAATACCCCAGTCAGCTGGAGCAATCCTATAAATAGGATTTCTTTTGGACTAGACATGTTGAAAGAAATGGAACAACAAGTGACTCAGATAAAACAAAATCTAAGGGTCGCTCAGAACCGCCAGAAAAGTTATGTTGATCAAAAGAGAACTCCAAGAGAGTTCCAAACAGGAGATCATGTATATCTCAGAATTAAGCCCAGAAGGAGTTCCCTAAAAATGGGAGCTTGTGCCAAATTGACACCCCGATATTGTGGAACCTTTGAGGTTCTAGACAGAGTGGGACCTGTAGCCTACCGGCTATCACTTCCTCCCACAGTAAAAGCACATAATGTTTTCCATGTTTCATTATTGAAGAAATATGTACATGATGCTAATCATATAATTGACTGGTCTGTGATCCAGGTGGAACCGAAAGGAGAATTCCTGCCAGAACCCCAATGCATATTGGACAGAAGGGAAACACGACTCCGAAACAGAACCATTGCACATGTCAAGGTGCAGTGGAAACATTTTGGCCCAGATGAGGCTACATGGGAAATGGAGGATGCCATGAGATAGGCATATCCGATTTTGTTTATTTCTGTACATGTAATTGATGTTAGTAGCTAAGAACATCGAGGACAATGTTCCTTTTTAAGGGGGAGGGAATTGTAAAACCCTGTTTCCCCCAGATTGTAAATATAACTGGACTGGCCAAGGACTATGGCAAACTCATAAGTATGAATATGTGATGTAAATGGACCTGCAGGAAGAGGTCAATGAATGTGAATAATATTTTGAATTTATCGCAAGACTACTGAGAGGGGATGTGCAGAAAAGAGACCATGATGGCGGTGGAAGGCTCCTGAAAAGGTGGCGTTAACTTCCACCCTGAATGAATACCATATTTTGACTCCACTGGCCCGGAGAACCAAAAGCGGCTCGCTGGCCCCCAAATTTAATGTCTCGCAGGCTGGTAGGCGTGCGGCTTGATGAGGGATGGGATGGTGAACCGCCCATCCGTAGAGCCGTCGGGCCTGATCGACACGAGGGTAATAATGCCACACGGAACCTCGCGAGAGGATAAGGCGTATGGCAGAAGCGATGGAAGGGGGGCGGACGTGAGGGGAACTCTGGTAATTTTTACGCAGAGTGAGTGATAGCAGGGAGGGAGGATTGCAAACTTCACTCCTGGTCATTGGCAGATGGAGAGACGCAGTCTCAGAACATCGTGGTCTCAGATCGGGGGTGGCTAGTGGTAAATCCATTGGGATTCGCTGAGCCTACAGTTGGGTGGAAACGAGCACCCCTCTCAGCAGTTGCACCCATTTTTGAAATCATTTCTGATAAGTGTTTTTTTTACATATTGCTTTTTGAAATTCATAGAATGATACATATACGTAAATTCTCATAGACCTGTGAAAGTGTAAATGATTCCTGTGTAAGAATGTCTGTGCAATGTTTTGGATAATGATTAATAGGCATATGCTTATAATAGAGGAAGCCATGCATGAATTATGTTGATAAACTGAATCTAATTATTCCTAGGCTGAACTATGTTAGGCATCTAGCCCATTCTCGGGAAGTTGCTTCCCCTCACCCATATCCAGGAAAGCCCGGAATAGATCTCTTGTAGAGTTTCCCTTCTTGGAAAGATTTACCCAGGACCTGGAATATGAACTTGAAGGTGCAAGTCTTAATAATCCTATACGAGGAGGAATGATCCTCTTAAAACCCGAGATGGCAGCTCAAGGAAGGAATATCGATTCGACGGATGAGAATTCATCGGGAATTCTACAGTTTCCCCTCGACCGTTGGATTAGCAGGAGAAGGTAGGGCGTTAAAGGATTTACCACCTGATTTTTCCCGTGTCTTCATGGGTAGTGAAGAGTCTAAGGCCGTATATCCCGTTGACCCCTGAGAACATCTGGACCGTTGATTTCCCCATCCATAAATTTATGGAAGAGCTCCCAAAAGTGGCATCAGAGCCGTCGGATCTCTTAGAGAAATCCCGTCAACCATTGGATCGACAGAAGGTGCGTAGAGATTAAACGTAGGAGAAAGCGTGCAAACGAGAAGTGGTCTGGTTCGTTAGATCTGGGATAGATACCCGAAATTTGTCGGATCTGAAGAAGTCACGCGGGAGTTAACTCCGTGAACAGGAGGAGGTGTCTCGGAAGAGTCATCGAGATATCAGAGTCATCGGGGTTTGAAGGTCAAGAGAATCGAGACCTTGTAGGTCAAGAAATCCCGAGAAAGGATCCTAGCCGTTGATCTCAGCAGGACACGCATCAGACATCAGGACAGGAGTCGGGATTTAACCCATCGGGGATTCCAGGAGTGAAGAGATCGTTGCATCAGGATTCGCGATCCATGAAATCGTGATAAGCTCAGAACCGTCCATTAGCAGGGACACGTGTCGGAAGATCCGAGGAAGTTGTGAATAGGAGAATCGGGGTTCCCGGAGGCGAGAACCCCTTGCATGTTGGAATCGCGATTCACGATATCCCGACGGGAGCTTTGAGACGTCCATCGAAGAGGACACGTGGCAAGAGATCCCGAAGAGTCGGAGGTTGGACATCGGAGTTTCCGGAAGCAAGAAACTCTTGCAACTTGAAGTCGCGATCTGCGATATCCCGACGAGGGAGTCGAGTGGACCACAGAGGAAGATAGTGGAGGACAGGTGTCACCCTGTATCGGGGATCGAGACTTGAAGAGTTCAGTGAATTAGTGCAACGGGAATTGCAATATCCCGATACGCAATTTCCCGATAACCACAGGAGCGTGGGCCATAGGCGCCAGAGCAAAGGACCGGTGTTGGAAGGTCAACCCTCACAGGAGTCAACGCCAGGTGGCATCGGGGATCGAGAGTCGGGGATCCGTGAGGACAGTGGATCACAACAGCGCAAGTGTCGATTCCTGACGAGGAAATTCTCGATAAAAGCAAGGAAAGCGTTTGGTTCATCGGGATATCAGGAATCCCGTGGACGTGGGGTTTACCCCTTATGAAAACGCGAAGCGCGAAAAATTCGATGGGGTAAGGTTGTGGACATGGGGTAACGGTCACGTGGACCACGACTGAGCCAAGGGGGGGGCTAGCTGAGGCAGAGGCACGTCGGGAATCGAGGAATCATGGATCCCGTGGGCGTATGCATATCAACATCGAAAACCCCGAAACCCCGACATAGAGGTTTGACTATGGTCCCTGGGTAGTGGTCGTGTGGATCACAGGCTTAGCCTAGAGGGATAATGCGCTAGGGGCATATCGGGGATCGGAGAATCGCGAGTTATGAGGACTCGTGAATTACGACATTGGAAACCCCAAAAATTCGATAGGAGTAGCCTCGAAAGGAGGTAAGGCCACGGTCATAGAGGCAGTGGACCACAGGCTTGGCCTGGGGAGCTAATGCATAAGGAGCGCGTCGGAATTCGAAGGATCGCGAGTCTTGGGGGTGAATGAATTTTGACATTAGAAACCCCGTAGCCCCGATGGGAGTTATGACCATGGTCATATAGAGGAGGCCATGCAACCAAGAGCTTAGCCTAGGAGGCTAACTGGCATTTAAGCGAGTCAGGATAGTTGAAAACGGAAATCCCGACGGAAAGGGACATAAGACCACAATTATGTACAGAGATTCGGGTAGGTAAATAGAAGACCTGGGACTCGGGGATTGGCATTTTGCTACTACATGCTCCGGGGATTCTCATTATTGAGAAATCAACCAAATTTTTTTGATTTATGGTAGTGGGTATGTTACAAACCCCTGGTGAGTTATCACTAGTTAAAGTATAAATTGCAGATCACAGAAGCTCTTTGGCTGCAATATGTATATGACAAAACATGGAACATAGTTGTTCAATACTGCAAACCGGGGACCCGGTGGCTAGATAATTGCCTAAGTTTTTCCAAAGAGGAAGTTTTTATATTTATTCCAATAGTACTCATATTAGTGTATATGCATGGATATTATCGAATAGAAGAAGCTGTAATTTATGAAAGATATTGAACAGGAACATAGTGTCAACACTTGAGTTGCCTTGTTGTAAGTTATTAATTCATTCTATTTACGGGCCCCGAATAATGAAAGTAGGATGGGCCCTCCAATTTCTTTCTTTAAGTATAGGGTTGGAGCCATATAAGTATGGCCTATGAAAAAGTATTCTTCAATGTAAAATGTAAGCAACAAACATAGTAGCCTTTATTTAAATTGAAGTAGTGGGAAGCAGAAAGAAAAACTTGTCGTCCATGTTTAACGACACACAGGGAAAAAAGGTATAAAATAAAATGAAAAGAAATACCAGAGATTGGAAAACACTATTAAAAAAAAAATGCAATTATTCTATATTCAAATAAGATGGGTTACAAAATACAGCTGAGATTATTTTCCACAATGATTGTGATTTGGCCTGGCATCGACCAATAAAAAACATGTACATTGATGAAGCTTGTTGACAGTTTTCTTGAGTATCAAATCCTTTATTTGTAAAAAATGAGTTGAATATCAATTTTGGGTCTTGGACTTAATTGGTGCTACCAACTAGATCTATCCCAGTTTTTTGAATAACTTCTCTCTTCTAGATATGGCCTTCTTTCATTGGATGGTTATTCAACATTCCATTCTTTGTCAAGTATTAATTTCCCTCTGTCATCGAAAACTTGGGGTTTAAGGTGCTTTCCTTGTAATGTCCCTGACCATCAACATTCGAGAGAACTTAGAAATGCAATTCAGGCCCAATTCAAAGTCGAGGGAGTCGTTATATGTGACATCGTCTATGGGATGGGAAAAAAATTCAAGTATGTTGTGACTACTATTCTCCCTGTATTCAATCATCTGTTTAGGTGAAAAGTCTACCTGAATATTTGTATGTTGAACTTCTTTGTTTTATTACAGTAAATTGGAAGGCACATCCAACCCAACTGCAAAATGTTATTCTGTTGAAGTACATGACTTATTCGGGCAACACATGTTTGGAAAGTGTATCAAATGCTACAGAACGCATCAACATAGGTTCGGAAAGTGTATCGAATATTGCATATCACATCATAATATATCTTTCGTCATAGTGGTGGAAGATATGGAGTCCCACATAAAGGTCTGGAATGTTCGGAGGTGACACCAAATATGTGGAGTCTGTAACTACATCCAAAGGAAACCGAACAAACTTTGACAAAGAACATGGCTTTCTGTCAAATCGGTTACCACACCTAGAAGTAGCTCAACAAACTTTGAAATAGAAACTTTCATAGTGATAATATGTCGTTTTATCCACCCATACAGTTTCTGTTACTCACTTCTGGTTACATTCGCAAATGGAGTAATATTTTACGTCATTCACGAACATCATAGACCACTTTTCAAGCCACAGTAAGTGCGACGCCCGCAAGGAAGACAAATTCTTGTGCGATCTGTAGAACTCGATACACTTGCCAAATATGTGTTGTTGGAAGAAACGATATACTTCAACGAAGAAGTATTTTTCACATGACCTAAAAATCCATTACAACTCCTAGCAAGAAAACAATGAAGATCAACAAACAAATCTCCAGGCAGGATTTTCAACCAACCAAAGAATTTTTTTTTACTCAAAGCTCACATCACATAAAACCAATTTCTCTTCTTTCATTTGGGCCTCAATCACATCTCTAAGTTGTCTTACATGTCCATGACCAGGAACATTAGAATGAGGGAACCCTAAAGCACAACTCTTTGATGATAAAGAGAAATGGAAATAAGTATTTAAAATCAACTCTGGATGATCTTCCATAGATTTTGTGTTAATTCATTTTAATGACATATGTTCTCGATATTTTCTCTTATTAATGTCAATATTTTCGAATATGTACTTTGAATAGTGACTAATAGCACGTATTAACATTCCCATATCCAAGTAGATTCTCAAATATGACATCTAAGGTATGCACAATATTAAAGAGGGACATGACATCAAAGCCTCTGTGGGTGACACGTTCGTGGACTATGCTGAATCCTTTAAGAAAACTAAAAGAGCCAATTATTATTATTATTATTATTTATCAAATTCAAAATGCAGGAAAAAGAAATTACCAGATCCCATAATATTCACATTTCTATTCATTTTAATGGGGGATGTCCTCGAGCTTTCCGCTTATTAATCTTTTTGAGCCTGTTTGGTTGGTTGTCACTTTTGAAATCATAATTAATGTCTATTGGGAAGGGCAGAAGGTAGCGGGGATGGAGGGGAGCGACAATTGATTTTAAATTTTCTGAACCCGAAAAGGTGTAAACCCACCAAACTTTGAAAACTCGACTAAGTATGGAAAGGTAGGTAGGATAGACAAAGTCATCGCAGTCAGAGGCACAGTTGCGAGTTCGAGGAGTGCGGGGTCAAATTGTAGAGCATGAAAGTTCTGGGTGCAAGATGCATACAACGAACACGAGCTTCCATAGTTCAATAGCACCTATTGGTGAAGCTGCGTCCATAAAACTAGCTAAGTATGCAACCAAACGACAATCGATCAGAATGACCATAGAAATGTAGGAAACTATAGAACCAAAAACGCAGTTTACAAGAGGGAAAAAAGGGAGAGAACAAGTATATCGCTCACAAAACAAAACATACTCTCATAAATATGAAACCATAGTAAGACATAAACCATGGAAAAAATAGCCAAACTTTGAAAACTCGACTAAGTATGGAAAGGTAGGTAGGATAGGCAAATTCATCGCAGGTAGAGGCACAATTTCCAGTTCGAGGAGTGCAGAGTCGAATTGTAGAGCATGAAAGTTCTGGGTGCAAGATGTATACACCGAACACGAGTTGCCATAGTTCGATAGCACCTATCTGCGAAGCCGCATCCACAAAACTTGCCAAGTATGCAACTGAACGACAGTCGATTGGAATGACTACATAAACTTGAGAAACTATAGAACCAGAAACGTAGTTTACAAGAGGAAAAAAAAGGGAGAGAAAAACTATATCGCTCACACAACAAAACTTACTCTCATAACTATGAAACCATAGTAAGACATAAACCATGGAAAAAATATCGCCAGCTATGAAATATAGTTTCAGCCCGACAAACTCTAGTTCAAAGCGTAAGAGATGCAATTTACATTGACTGCATTTTTTTTGTATGTTATTTTATCTTAATAGTATTTTATGGAGAGTCAACTACAAAATAATGTAACAAGAGATTCAAATGTGGATGCAGCACCCCAACATTGCAATCCCTAGGAAAACAAGAACAAGTAGCAAATAACAACCCAATTAAGAAGCACCAAAAGGCCCAATTGCAGCCGCAAAACCCCAACCCTGCAAAGTCGAATCAACAACAATAAACAACATACAATGAACAAAGAAGCAAGAAACAACCAGCCCACCAGAAATGACGCAGTTCCAATCATGGTTGCAGAACCCCAAAAGAAAACTACAACAAGATGAACAGGAAAACAAGAAGAACAACAATAGGAAAATAAGAAATCAATGGAGATGCAAAAAGCAAGCATGAACCAGTGAACCAACAATGTCGCTGAAGCATATAAGTAAAAAAAATGGAAGAAAATGTGTTGTAACAAGCCTGCTAAGTAAACATTCAACGCTGCCAAGCCTGTTAGGTAAACATTTAAGTCTGTCATAAACGCTCTGTAAATATTTAAGAAAAAAATGCAATGTGGTAGGTCTCTGACGTAACCAAAAAAATTTATTATAATTTATGTAACAATAGTTCAAACACTAGAGAATGTATTCAAAAGCCAAACTTTGTATATGCTAGCATATCAAACATTGCCATAAATTTAGGTAGCATAAAATGCTAAGACAAACATTCGAACTAATGCTAGCATTAATCCACATTCAAGCAATACATACGAAAAATATATGATTCGAAAATACTGTACATGATAAAAAAGTATGGATATGTTAACATATCAAACATTGGGAATATCGAAGCCAAAAATAAGACCTCCAATCTATTATCCAATCAAATCACTACATATATGGTACTTCTTAGTATATAAAAATCAATGTTTTTAGTTCCCTAGATCCAACAATAGGGATTATGAAAATATTTGTGGTCAAAGGACAAACTAATATCAAGTCAACGAATTATCGATCGCTATAGTCCCTCTATGCCTACGACAGGGACTAATAAGAGAATTGAGAAGATTTCATCACTTGTGATAAATTTCCAATTTGTGCACTTTGAGGTTTCTACCACTTGTCATAATTTTGTGCAACATGCATTGATGTGATTGTTTAAGAAGTTCTAGCAACACACTTGGTTTACTACTCTGTGTTTATTTGGTAGAATTAAGGTTCAATATCTTCCAGTTGGATCATACATACGATACATGATTGGGATCTTGATTGGCATTATTTTTGTGCCATTTTATAAGTGTAGTTTTGTGTACATTTTTTATCACCTCGATGGTCATTTGACCTATCAAAGGACAATTAGATCCATTTGCATTGTTTCTTGGTAATTGATTGAGTTGTTAGGTACTTTCAGAGATATGTCAAATTTGCAAGTGACTCATTTCTAATGATTCAATCCATCAGATATTGAAGTTCGCATCAATGAAGAATTATAGTAATTTTGGCTCATATGTTTACATACTGGGATTTTCTAGATTCTACTAGTTTTCATCATCCATATTTGGTGATTTTTTAGGTAGATCTTCATTGAGGCTCATCCTAGGAGTTTTAGAAAGAATACTTGGAGATGATACCCATTCTTGTTTCCTTTCAGGTCTAATTGTTCAAACTTACGATTGAGGGGTGAATTATTATCCTATAACTCCCTATAAAATAACGAAGTCCTAAACCACCTTTACATATTACACATTATGGGATATTTTTTTTTATCATAATTATGTATTGGATCTTGTCTTGCCTCCTCATAGCCTTATCTCTTAATGAGGTGTCACTGTGAGAGAAAATCTAATTTATGAGGTGATTTCATTCATGTAGTATAAATTACTTATATCATTATAATGGGTATTATATAGTTGAATATGGATTAAGACATTTTCCACGAAGTTCTTTTGTCTTGTGTTCTATTTTTTTTCAACTACATCAAGCAATATTTTTTATGGTATTAATAAAAACTATAATTCTTAAATTCCTCCAAAACAATGTAAGAAAAAGGGACATGCAAAAGAAAAATCTATGGATCAATACCTCTATAATGAAGAATATTGATATATTATCATTTTAATTGGAATTAATGAAAAATGGCTAACTTTCCCAAACCAAACCAAAAAAAAAAAACATTATATAAAAAATCTCAAGAGAAAAAGTGAATGAAAATGAAATTGGAATACCATAAATTATTGATTGACATTATTTGTGAAAAAAAAAAATTAGTGAAGGAAGCACTTGTTGAACTTATATGTATGTTCTTTCATATACATATATATAATTTCATTATTTTTTTTATCATAATGAAAATATTTCTCATTGTGTCTCTATTATATTGGGCATTATCGACTTTGAAATTTCAAAAATATGTTTTCTACATATGTTTATTTTTTCTTCCATAAAATTATATAGTATTTAAAAAAATTGTAATATGTTTAAAGTAGGAAATTTTTTATTATATATAATTACATTAATCCTTTGAAAAGTGATTTTACTCTCTTTTAATTTTTTTCATATAAAATTAATAAGTCCTTTTTAATTAACATGTCTTTTTGCAAAATCGACTTAAAATTTAAAGAATAAGATTGCAAAATTAATTTACTTAAAATTAAAGTAATTTTTTTTTAAAGAATATGGGAAGAACATTATGACTGTAAACTTACCACTAATATTCAATAACACTCTTTTGGAATTGAGTAGAGTGGAGGATCATGTTGAGATGTTCCATTATATACGAAGAATTTGTTAGGAACCAAATATCAATATAGCATAGAAAAACTTCAGAATAAGTATTCAATGCCTTGAAAAAGAGAGAAATTTAGATAATAATCCTCTTCAAGGGGAAACCTCCTTATGCTCACATAAATGTTCAATTACAAGATGATTCCAAATGAAAATGTCTTCTTGGTATATATATGAGACTAGGAGGTATAATTACAAATAATGGACTAAAGCCGACATAAAATAACATTACTAATGTAATATGCCTCAATTAAGGGGTAATGAGCCACTATTTAGGGCTTAACATGCCCCTCCCCTTGAGACAAGTGTTGTCCACAATGCTTGAATAACTTTGGATGCTTTTGTATAAAAGACTCATCTTCCCAAGTGGAATCTTCAGTCTATAGTTTCCTCCATTTACTGAGATACTCTGAAATGGATCTATTCCTCAACTGGTGAATTCTTGTGTTAGTGATGGCTTCAGGCTCCAATATGATTTTTCCTTCCTTGTCAAGTTCTGGAAATATAGTTTGAACTGGGATCTTTTCACCTATAACCTTCTTTAAGCATGAAACATGGAAAACTGGGTGTACTTGTGAAGATGCAGGCAACTCGAATTTGTATGTCATAGTACCAATCTTTTGCAACACCTTATAAGGGCCATAGTACTTTGGTGATAATTTATTATCCTTCTTGGCTTGCTTGAGGGACATCTGTTTGTATGGTTGTAGTCTTAAAAACACCCAATCCCCTACTTC
>ML787515.1:240009-262622 GCA_009831015.1 Picea engelmannii | reverse complement strand
AAAAACACCCAATCCCCTACTTCAAAACTTCTTTCACTACGATGTTGATCTGCTTGTTGTTTCATGCGATTTTGTGCCATGGTCAGGTTGTCCTTTAATATTTGGAGAACTTGTTGTTCATGCTCGATGTGATCTTCCACTGCTTGAACCTTAGATTTTTATTTTAGAGAAGAAGTGATGGGTGGAGGGTGGTATCCATAGAGTTCCATAAATGGTGTCATTTTTGTTGTAGTATGAAAGGAAGTGTTATACCACCATTCTGCCAAGGGTAACCATTTGAACCATTGTGTTTGTTTATAAGAGACAAAGAAACAAAGGTAGCCTTCCAGACATTTGTTCACTATCTCGGTTTGTCCATTAGATTGAGGATGATAGGATGAGCTATGAGCCAATTGAGTACCCAAACAAGAAAATAATTATGTCCAAAAATGTCCAGCGAAGATGGGATCTCTGTGACTTACAATAATCTTTGGGCTGCCATGTAGCTTTTGAACTATCTCCATGAATGCGGTGGCAACTGTACTAGATTTGAAGGGATGAGAGAGTGCACAAAAGTGTGAATACTTGGTCACTCTATCAACAATCACCATGATGACACTCTTTCCTTCAAACTTTGGTAACTCTGTGATGAAATCCATGGAAACCTCTTCCCAGCACTGACTTGGGATGGCTAATGGTTGTAAAAGACTTGGGGTCTTAATTGTTTCCACCTTATTTTGTTGGCAAACCAAACATTCTGCCACAAACCTTTGAACATCAGTTTTAAGGCCATCCAAAAAAAAATCCTTCTTGACCCTATGGTAGGTTTTTAAAAATGTCGAGTGCCCTCCTAGTAGAGAGGTGTGCAATTCCAATAGTACCTTTTGTTTGAGTTGGGAGTTCTTACATAAATATAAGCAGTCTTTGTACCATAGTGAATCATTCTTCCATGTAAATGTATCTGACATATTGGAATCTTGCTGCAACCTTTGAATGCGAGTCCACACGTTTTTGTCATTCTTCCATTCATACCTTGCTTCTATTATCCAATAGGGATGGATGATCAAGATAACAAAGAGAAAGGCCTCAACATCTTGATCCTTCCTTGAGAGTGCATCTACCACAACATTTTTCTTCCCTTTTTTATAGACGATTTCAAAATTATAACCCAATATCTTGGTTACCCATTTTTGTTGTTCTTCTGAAGATATTCTTTGTTCCAAGAAGTATTTAAGACTATCATCATCTGTTTTGACCTTGAAGTGCCTACCTATTAGGTAAGGACGCCATTTATTCAATGCATGTAGTATTGCCATCATTTCCTTCTCATAAATGGGTTTGTGTAAGTCCTTTCCCTTGAGTGGTCAACTTTCAAAAGGGAGGGGCCTTCCTTCTTGCATTAGGACCACACCAATTCCATTTCCCAAGGCATCACATTCCACAATGAAGGTTTTTGTGAAGCCTGGAGTGGTCAAGACAGGAGCTTTTCACATCACCTCTTTAAGTTTTTCAAAATATTTAGTTGCCTATGGAGTCCATGAAAATGAATCCTTCTTAGTTAGTGTCATTAAAGGTGCTCCTATTATTCCATAGTGTCGAACAAACTTGCGGTAGTAACATGTCAAACCCAAAAATCCTCTAAGATTCTTCAATGTTTTGGGAATCGGCCAGTCCATCATGGCCTTAATCTTGTTAGGGTCTACCTTGACACCTTCATGAGATACAATATGACCCAAATACTCTACCTCCTTTACTCCAAATAAACATTTGGATGGTTTGGCATATAGTTGTTGCTCCTTTAGTAGTTGTAGCACCTTGTCAACATGTCACACATGATCCTCCCAAGACTTGTTGTAGATTAGTATATCATCAAAAAATACTAACACAAATTTTCTAAGGAAGGGCTTGAAAATGGAATTCATCAACCCTTGGAATATGGAAGGTGCATTTGTAAGGCCAAAACGCATGACCAAAAATTCATAATGGCCTTCATGAGTTCGGAATGTGTTTTTGGGATATCTTCTTCCTTCATTCTAATCTGATGATACCCTAAACGAAGATCCAACTTTATGAAATAGATTGCTCCATGTGGTTCATATAACAATTCATCAATGATGGGAATGGGAAACTTATCTTTATTAGTGATCTTGTTGATCTCTCTATAATCTGGACACATACGCCATGAGTCATCTTTCTTGAATACCATTACCACCGGTGTAGAGTAAGAACTTTGGATAGGTCTAACAACTTCAACCATATGCCAGCCTCTAACATTTCTTCAACCATGCGCTCAATTTCACTCTTCTGGGCATAAGGGTATCTGTATGGCCTAATGTTGAGGAACACTCCCAGGAATTAGGTGAATATCATGATCATGATTTCGAGTGGGTGGAAGACCTTTGAGAATATCTTCAAATACTTTGGAATGATTATCAATGATCCCTTGGAGATCTACAGGAATAAATGGCTTAGATGTTTGAACATCTAGTGAGCATAGTTGTGCAATAACTCCTTGATGCCCCTTTTTCAATAATTTTTTCATGCCATTATCTTTTCACCTTATTGGGTTTCGCTGTGATACCTCTTAACTCAATTTATTTTCCTTCCAATGAAAATTTCATGAAAAATTCTTGAAAATTAAAATCCATTGTTCCTAATGATTGTAACCATTGGATTCCTAGTACAACATCAACACCACCCATGGGTATAACAATCATTGGACTATTCATTACATATTCGACCATAGTAAGATTGATCTTATTACATTTTCCTGAGAAATTGATAGTTCCTCCATCTGCAATCAATACTTGAAACTCTGGTACTGGATATACAAAGCAATTGAGATCTTTGGCTAATTTATAGTGAATGAAATTATGAGTACTACCATAATCAATTAGGACTATTACCTTTTTATTTTTGATATATCCTTCAATCTTGAGGGTTTGAGGAGTGTTAATTCCAGCCAATGCATTACACGATATCGTGGGAGTCAACTCTTCAAACGAAACTGCTTCTATGTTTTCATCTTGAGTAGGTTATTGTTCCTGTTCTTCTTCTTCTTCCTCTGCACAATCTATGTAGAATAATTTCTTCTCACCACACTTATGTTCCTTACTGTACTTTCTATTGCAATTAAAGCATAAACCTTTTTCTTTTCTTTCCTTCAATTGTTGAGGTGTCAACCTTGTAGGTTGAGTTGTTTTAGAAGATGGAGCATTATTCTCTCTATAGATGTTAGGATTGGTCCTTCTAGTAGCCATAGCCATATTTTTACTTTCAACATTTCTTGCCGCCCTAAATGAATTCTCCAATGATTTGGATTCCCAAAGGCGAACCTCATGTTGAATGTTATCTCTTAAATTTCCTATGAATACATCAATCAAGTGCTCATCTGGAATATCTGTTACCTTTATATTCAATCTTTGGAAGTTCTCAATGTGCTCTATAACTGAACCCTTTTGCTTGAGATTTATCAATAGGCTAAAGAAGGTATTGCTCCTTGTATCCTCATAGTGTGCTATCATTTCTTCCGTGAAAATTTTCCAAGTGACGAGTGATTTGCAAGAACAAATCCATCGATACCATACAAATTGATTGGGTTCTAAATATAAAGAAGAAATTCGTACCTTTTGTGTATGTGGCACATTATGTAGATCAAATAATTGCTCCATCTGAAGTATCCATGTGATAGGGTCCTTTCCATCAAACTTTCTCATATCGATCTTAGGAACGTGGTTGGTCTTCAACCCAAAGTTGGATTTTCTCCATTCTTGATTCACCTTCCTTGTGTCTTTATCACGATTTTCATGGGATACATTTTCACTTTCAGGTGTCCTCTCTATTACGAAATGTTTCAATCCTTCCATGATCTCCTCTTTTAAACCATCCATATTTTCCTCCAACTTAGCTTCCATATCTTGTAGTTCATCTTTTGTTACTGTCTTCTTTTGTAAATCATTTATGTCCCTATGCATTTCTTCACCTTCATCAAGAGTCCAAGTAGGATTGTCTGGAGGCTTTTTGGTGTAGAAGATCCCTTTTTTGGTGGCATGTTGGCCAAGTATCACTTTAAACCTTGATTTTGAGGTGGTTCTGCTAGACAATCTTCCTTTTATTGTATCTCCAAAATTTTGTCCCTTCTGAGTATGAAATTTTCTTTTTTGTAGTTCTCCCATATTTCTTCTCTGTAATGCCACAGGTCTGATGAAAATTGGATGTGCCAAGTGGAATTTATGGTAACTTCCCCGCACCTTGCTGATTTTATTCCTTTCCAGGAGATCTCACTTGTATAACGTGCCCCACACAAAATAATTGATATAAAATTCTGAAGCTCATACTAGAACTACTACGGTCTGTCCACTATCCAATGCAACTAGTCTCACTCAATTTGGATACTCCAGGAATAAGTTATGATTTTTTTACCCGGAACACCTGCTTGAGACTAGTCAATAGGACTAGTCAGATACCCTATCTTCCACAGGGTGTATCTACAAATGTAAGATGACCCAGAAGATGAAATTGTTACCACATATATCTTACTAATTTCTGTGAATAGCCTCAGGAGTTCAAGGTCTTGATCTGTCTACTAAATATCCTCCAATCCGTTCCTTCTTAATCGTTTTAGAAAAAATGTTATAGCGAAAATGCCAAGGTGTCTCAGATGTAGCAGTGAAACCCCAAGACCTTGAGCTCTAATACCATATGTTAGGAACCAAATATCAATATATCATAGAAAAACCTTAAAATAAGTACTCAACACCTTGAAAAAGAGAGAAATTCAGATAATAAGCCTCTTCAAGGGGAAACCTCCTTATGGCCACATAAATGTTCAATTACAAGATGATTCCAAATGAAAATGTCTCCTTGGTATATATAGGAGACTAGGAGGTGTAATTACAACTACTGGACTAAAGCCGACATAAAATAACATTACTAATGTAATATGCCCCAATTAAGGTGTAATAAGCCACTATTTAGGGCTTAACAGAATTTAAGAAGTGCGAGCAATGATAAAAAGGAACATCATTATGCTTGTTCTTACACACAACTTCATGCATCAAACTTTCTTAATGTGCTCAATTTTTTTTTTCAAAAGAAAAAATTTCACTTTGTATTAAATTAGAATAAACCAAAAAGATATAGTAATGTGTCCATACAAAAAATTTATAATTGTGTTGTGCATATCATATAGATATCAAAATCTTATCCCATCTGAATAAGAGGAAGATTAAAAAATAGGCATATCTGGATGTATACAAATCAGACCATCCCAATACAGTGGATCCAAAAAGATAGTTCCAAAACTTCATGCAGAAGAGAAAAAAGAGAAAACAACAAAAGACTATCAGCAGTCATTAAGCTAGAATAAAGATATGCGGTGTGTGTGGCTCTCTATTCCACCTATCCAGTGTTGATAAGACAAAATACAAGTGTGTTCCAGTAAAGATTTTTTGGATAGAATATCTGCCTCTGAATTTAGCTCCCTGAAAATATTTGAGAAACGAATCTGAGTGTAGGTCTGTGTGAGATCAATGATTCTATCCTCCGAACATTCTAAAGCCGCAACTTGAAGCTTTCATTTTCTGTTTAACTAGTCAATAATGATTTTGGAATCTCCTCTCACATGAAGATCCAAAATATTATGACTTGATGCCAATAATAGAGTGACCCAGACTCCAAGAAGATCATATTTTGTGTTTGTTCCAATGCCACAGTTTAAGGTCCAAGTGATCCAAGAGCCATCACAGCGTTTGATCCTCCCACCGGATCCACAATGCAATCCCGATTTTTGAGAGGCCCATTGAACCATGCACAATTTTCGCTCAGCTGTGTAAGAGGTTGTAAAGAGCGAGGGGCAGTATTCTTTTTAATGTCGTCAATTTGGTTACCACTAGTTTCACTTTCGTATATTGTTTTAATAATTTTAACTAATTGATAACATAATTTTAGTACAGATTCATTTTAACTTTGGTTTGGATCGGATTAATTAAAGTGGAAGTGAGTTTTTACAATAATTTGTGTATTTTGTTATTTTTAAATTTGTTAAAATAATTTTTTTTTAAATTTTTACATAAAAATAATCTTTAAAATAAATATTTGGCATTAAACTAATTAAAAAATAATCTAGAGACATTTTCTTTATTTTAATTTTTTTTTATGTCTAATATGATAAATTTTCTTAGTGATTAAATTTGAAGGGATGGTTATAATTTCAATTTGAAGTGTTATAAATATACATCCAACTCTTCACAATGAAATGTTTAAAAACTAGTATACTTTAATTGAGAATAGTATAGGCACACACTTCATAAAAAATAAAATGATAAATAAACTATTTCCCTTCCCATTTTTTACAATGTTAAAAATTAACTCGTCTTTAAATAAATAAATTATAATTTGAATAAAAAAAATAAAAATCAAGTACTTTGTAATTTCAAATGTAAGCTTCAAATGTGATACAAATAAATGAGTTTTCTTAAAAATACTAGACAACTCCTTCTAGGAATTTTAAAGTGCTACAAGTTTAACCTAAATCCAATGACATAGTGGTGATTTTTGTGGGCATCCATATAAGAGAATGTGTATCCATATGATGGTCAAGGAATGCATCTTGTATCATATCTCAACCATAACAAAAAGTATGCTCAACGATGATCATTTGTTTGGACACTGATATAAGAGAGGATTTATTCAATGTATCTATATGATAATCAAGGAATGAATAATGATAATCGAGGAATGCATCTTGGATTAATTTATGGAGAATATCACAAAGAATTCTCAACCATGATAATTAATGTGATATGAACCCACAATTATCACATTTGGTATGTTAATTGTAAATCTCATTAGAAAAGAAGAAATTGTAGTATACCTTGAGGCCTTCGCTAATGGTATATAATTCTATTAAGACACTGTAAGAGGCTACTTTATTTATGACCCTATAGGAATATGAAAATATAACATGATTGCATTAATGTTTAGTTATTTAGAGTAATACATCTATGATTTGGAATTTCATGAAATCCATACAAACGAGAGCTAAATGAATTTGTTGATCAAGGCCAATGATTCTAATTTTTTTATTAAGGATATTGATTGTTCACTTTATCTCTCAAACAATGAAAATATGTATTCTAGAGTAGATTTTAGATCATAATCCCTAATGCATATAACTAATTATAACAACAATTCTATTACCTTCTCCATAACATTCATAAGAATCACAAGTTAAGGCATTGACAATGTTTCTACAAGTATTCATAGGTGTAAAGGATATATTTCATGAATCTTGGGATTGGGATTATACACATGAAAGAGAGCTATACATGAATTCTCAAAACATTTCAAAACAAATCTGTTGTTAGGTAAATGTCATTGTTTCTAGAAACATCAAGAAGAAAGTGAAGCGATGTGATGGATAAAGATTCATAGAATAAAAAAATGATTACAATCAATTTGGAGAACACATAAATGATATGTCAATGATGTAGAAAAATAAATGACTAGAATCATAATTATCACAACAATAATCACAATTTATATTTTTTTATATTATCAAGGTCCATTTTTTTTTTTTTTTGTGTATGAGAGAAAGTAAAAATACTCAATATGGAAGAGTGTGGGACTTAGACACATGAAGTGTGAGTAATAAATGACATTCTAATTATGAATGGATAATTCTCATAGAATGTGAATTCACATGATTTGAGAAGACAAAATGACCACACTTCCCTTAAGTGACACTTAAAATCATAGATATGCCAACATTGTGGTAGTATTATAAGGACATGATCTACGTGATGAATTTTATATTTCGAAAGGGTACATTGTATGAATGAATAAGTGAGAGAAAATGATAATCAAGATGATTTTATATTTCATATGCCAAAGGAAAGTACTTATTTTCAAATCTTGAATATTGATTATGGTTCACATCCATCCTCATTTAATATTGAATATATAATGGTCATTGAGCACACATGACTTGGATGTTGCTACAAGGAAGGGTATTTCTTGAAAATGTGACCCCTCTTTTAAAATTTTATAATATTTGTTGTATCTTATAAAGAATGAGAGAATTGAAAAAGCTTACATTTTTTAAAGGTGAAATTTGAATTACACTTCTAGGAAATTAAAATTTTATAATATTTGTTGTATCTTATAAAGAAGGAGAGAATTGAAAAAATTACATTTGTAACACCCTGTTTCCCCCAGTCTGTAAATATAACTATATGGGTTGAGGAATTATGGCAAACTTAAAAGTGTGAATGTTTGATTTGATGGACCTTGTGTAGAAGGTCGATGAATGTAAATCCTGTTATTTTAATGGGTAATGGAAACATGTTGCATAATTGTTGAGAGGGGATGTGCTAAGAAATACCATGATTGCTAATGAAAAAGTGGTGGAGGGGACCCGGAATGGTTGTGTTAACCTCCATTGAACCAATACTATGTTGGTTTTAATTGTTCAAGCTCAGAATAACCCTCTGACCCGAAATGAATTACAGTCAGGCTGGTAGGTGGGAAGACCTCCTCAAAAGTTAATGAGGGGATGGGGTAGATCGCCCATCTGTAAGGCTTCCATACCTGACCACAGACTGGGGATTCGAGCCACAAACAATCTTGCTGAGGAAGGAAAGAAGGGAAGCATGGTGGTGGACGGAGGGAGACCAGGCAAAGAATGCAGATATGAGAGTGGAAACTATCGGGTCCAAGGAGGGATTGAAAGCGAAAAGTGAGTTCTAATCATAGGGGATAAAAACTGAGTCAGGATAAGGAGAGTAACCTTCATCCTCATCTATTCATGTATAAGGAGAAGGAGAGTAAACTTCATCCCTAACTTCCGTTGAGCTGGAAGTGAGAGATTGAATCTCAAGGCATCGTGGCCTAAGCTCGGGGGTCGCCAGTGATAAATCCATCGAGAGTGACTGAGCCTATGGTTGGGTAGAAATGAGCACCCATCTTAGTAGTCGCATTGCGCCTTATGGTTCAGATAAGTGTTTTTATGCCTTGTGCTTTGAATTGGAAATAACAAATTGCATGCTTGTATTTTATATGCCTAAAATGACCCCTTTACTGAATGATTAAGTTAGAAGTATGTGTTCGTTCCTTGAGAACTTTCATATTTGATTGATTTCCTTATGTGCTAGTTCAATCCCTCGGAAGCACCTCCCAGATAACTTCGTCACCGTCCTAGAGTCGCGTGAGTACTTCCTGATTTGGCGGAGGTTGAACCTCACAACCACTACGAGGACAGAGTACCATAAGCCTAGGAGAGGTAGTACATGTATGCACATGCCCTCTGCAAGGTAAGAAGAGACCGAGAACCACTTAGGTTCTAGACTTGATGAAGGAGCACGAGAGGTGTGAAGAAGACCCTTCTAAGTGTTAAGTCCAAGAGAAAGAGCACAACGCTCTTAAGTCCTTCATAATTGATGAAGCTCAAGAAGGATAGAGAGATTCAAGTATCGAAAGGGAATACCCTTTCGTTTGGGAGATGAACAAAAGAGATTTGTTTGAGAGGATCCAAGGTCTGTCATGACCGTTAGATTTGAAGAAGGAGAGAAGGCGTTAACTCCTTGACCACTTCAGTCTTTGCAAGTTCGCACATCAGAATATTCGCGTGTTAGCGCGGTGAAGTATTCCAAAATATGATGACACAAAATAATCTGGACCATAGATCTAAGGATCTATTGGGACCCTGCCTGGCCGTTGGATTTGGTGCTATGAAATATCAGCATTTCAGAAGTTGGGAATGTGGAGGGAGTGGTGACTTGGAGGTCGCAAGTCACGATATCTTGACATCATCGGAACCGTCCATCGGAAGGTACACGTGGCGAGATATTAGCGTTTCGCTGACTTGCAGGAAAAAAAAAGTCAAAGGAGAGAATGGTGAGAACTCGCGAGGCACAAGTTTGCGATTTGACAGTGGTGGTCAGATCCAGAGGAGTGTGAGCCGTTGATTCAGTGCACCTAAATATCGGTATTTTGGGAGTTAGGAGAACGGAGGTGAATCATATCGGGAGTTCCGATAAGAGAAATCCTAACATGATCTTGACTGTTGGATCATGGAAGAATCGGGATTGTTGATCTATGGCAAGGAGATATCGACATTTCAGATATCGGGAGAAGGGAGGTGAGTAAAACATGAAGTCCCGATAAGCACTTGAGGTTGAGCCCCAGGTCACAACCGGTGGTCATATGAAGGAGGAGCTAGTAAGGGTTAGGTCCCTGTCGAGAGATCAAAGATCGGGAGAGTCGAGGTGACTCCCATGCAAGGACCCGATACATGATTTTACGATGTGCCTTTTAGTAAGGCTTGTGATCATGGGTAGTGGTCACGCTGGGGGGGGGAAATTATGCCTGGTGCTAGTTCACATGGGTGAAGTATCGCAAATATATGTGGATCGATTTCTTAGAGATTCCAGTAAGGAACCGATGAGTTGCTTTAGCTCAAGAATTTTGAAGGTCCATTGTCCAGTATTAGAGACCATGGTTGGAGGATTCAACTAATTGAGGAAAAAAAATGTTTTTTTCTATTTATGCCCCGTGTTAGCACTTGGTAAATTTCCTAGAGGTTGAAAACAGAAGAAATCTACAAAGGTAAATTTATCGAACCACTTTTGAAGCTGGGATCTAGCCCTTCCAACTTCAGAGAGGGATCTCTCTATATGATTTAGCTATGTTTCCAATTTTAGATATTAGGCTAGGTAAAGAAATAGGTCTGGTTTTGTTGTCAAAGTATTTTTTGAATTGGTTGAGACAGCCTACACATCCATTGGGCTATGGGGTCTGTGTTTAAATAAAATATGAAATACAAACTAGAAATGCAAAGGAAAAAACTTTCACAGGGAGAGATAATATAATCACTGGATCTTTCAATAGCTTAAATGATGATGAGAAGAATAGATGGAAAGGATACTTTCAACAAAGAAGTAGTTAAGAATTTCTTTATCGAAAACACCAGAAGAAAAAACACTAAAATATTTCGAGTCAGAAACAGGGTATATGAGATAAATTCTGCAATGTTCGTTACTCTTAAAGATTAGATTCAGAAAACAATATGATAATAAAGCGAGAATAACATTCAACTTAGAGAGAAAACATCACCAGTGAATACACGCAAGAATCCTGTAAAAGTGCCTCCTTTTATTAATGGAAGATCTCTTCAAAAATATTACAGTCTGAATAGCGTCAGGGTGTGAAGATCAACAACCCTCAATACTTCGAAAGGTGAAGTATTTATAACTCCAATTACAAACGTTCCTGTCATAAATGACCAGGATGTGCTAAATCTATTTTTATCCTAACTAATTCAACAAATTTCCTAAATCTAGGAACTACTTGATGACTTGGAGTAACTGCACGCTGATTTCTAGGTAGACCGTTGATGAAGCCTTTGCACGACCTCATCTAACTGGACAGGTGACTGGACCTTGACAACTCATCTGCTAATCAATCATATCGCAGAGCTCTTCCCATCTGAGATGACTCGGCCCGTTGACTTTGAGCAGTCTTCGATACACTTTGTCCATTTCTGTATACTTGGCGAAGGTTGGCTTGGTGAGGAATATGTATCAAATCTCATGTTGGATACTGATGTCCCACTGAAGGTCATCCAGGAAGGCTTTGTCGGTGATGCTCCCTTGTATGCCAGCAAACTTTGAACTGTCCTTAGCTACTTCGGCCAATCTCTTCTTGTAGTCTGGGAGTGTCATTAATTTATCATTGATCACTTTCAGACCAGGAAGTCCTTTCTTCTGGAGAGCTTCAATCTTATTGAAAAACCTTTGTACCACCTGGTCCATGACCTGAACCTTTTATTCCATCTGAAGCATTAGTCCTCTCTTGGTCAAAACTCTTTTGACCTCAAGGATGGTCTCTTTTCTGTCTTCAATCTTCAGCTCTTCCATCTCTTCCCTGGTCTTAGAATTGAGGAACTTGATGATCTCATTTGCCTGTGTTGGCGTGTCTCCCAATTCTACTCTGATCTTCTCAATGGCCTGTTTGCTCCTCTAGACCAACTCATTCTGCTCAAACATGATTTGGATCATGGGCCATATCTCATTTATGGACTTAGTGATGTCTGTCCATACATTCTCTTTAACCTCAACCAAATTCTTCCCTGCCACTGTTTTCTTTCGGAGCTGCAGTAGCTCCTGCTTGAGCTGCTCTGTTACCTGCTTTTCCTTGGAGAGTCTAGTCTGAAAATAAGTTTTGAGTTCCTGAAGGTTCTCAACTTCCTTTTTAAGCCTGCTGATCTCTGTCTCCTGCAGGTTCATCTTTTCCATGGATCTAGCCAGGTCGACTGTCTTCTCTTGGGATGTCAATGGAGTTGCGGATGGGACTGTTGTCACTGATGCCGTGCTTGCTCCTGAAATCAGAATGGAACTCAATGGAATGACTTCCATTGGCTTCAACTGCTCCTTCTCTTTCAATAATCTCTCCATCTCAGCTTCCATTTCTTTGAGCTATGCATTCTGCTCCATGAGAAGCTTGAGCATTTCATCCTTCTCACCTTCTTTATCTGCTATCTCCTTCGCCTATGAGTCCTCTGTGGGCGGGAGCTTCAGTTGTTTCCTCAAGGAGGCAATGTCAACATTCTTCTTCTTTATCATCTCCTCCGCTGCTTTGACGTTCGAAGGGTCATAGTCGATCTTGAGGACCAGCTCCTCCAAAGTTTTTATTCTATTGTCCTTCGCAAAGGACGATATCTTCTCCAGCTTGAGTTGTGTTTGAGAATTATTCAGGGACACCTGCAATTTGGCTGCAGAAGCAGAAGCACGCGCCAACGTATGGAACACCATTTCCCCTGTCTGCTTGTGCAGATCCATATGATCTGCTAGGTGCACGTCCTTCATTTGGAATTTGAAGGTGGCCCTCTTGTAGTCCATGATCTCCTTGGGGTCTAGCACCTGTGCCTGGAGGAAGGCCATGTGCATTCTGTCCTTTTCTGTGTCAATTGAAGACATCAACCTATGTTGTGTAGTAGACGTCTTCTTCTGAAATTGAGCGTAAGTACTGCTAGTAAGGGTCTGGTTCTTTTTCTTGATCAGCTCGTACTTCTCGAAAATGCTCAACTTGGGTCCAGTCTTGCTTGGCTGAGTGTCCAATGGGGAGTCTATGGATTTCTTCGGTAATGCTGGGGTGATGTCCTTATAGAGGCTCGAAACAAAGGGTGGAATAATAGACTTAGTCACTGTGGTAGGCGGGGCCTCTTGTTCTCTAGTCAGAGCAGGAACTGATATTGACTTGGGCATCTTAGTGTGCAACTGGAACTCTTCGGACGATACCTCCATGACAGGCGGAGAAAAATCTTGTCGAGGCCTTTTTTCCTTAGGGACCTGTGGAATGGTCGTTGGTGCCAGAGTGGTCGAGGGAACCTGCTGTTCCACTTAGACCAAGGTGTTAGGCACCCACACTGTCTGATTGGCGAATTTCTCAATTTCGGGCTTGGACACATGAACATACGGGATGTTCTTATTATTCACCCTCATCTCTGAGATGATCCCATAAGGATCATAGTGACATGGGAAACTCATAAAGAACTTCATTTCTTTCAACATCCTGTCATCTTCTACCCCGGCGCCCCGACTGTTGCAGATGAAGGAACCAATCTGCCCCTTGATTCGAAGTTGTTGCTTCTTCTTCAATGATACAAAATGGATATCATTTGAATTCATAATCTGCCTTATATATTCTAAAGCAAAGATTCTGATAGGCAAATATTTGGGCAGCTTATATGGTGCCAACTCGCAACCGTATACTCTGATCTTGTTATGATTTTGATACAGGTACCAATCTCCGGTCTTTTTGTTGTCCGAGAGATGCAAGATTCTCTGGACTTCATCATTTATTCGAGGCTCAGGCCTGCCGCTCAGCATACTTACCACAGGGTGGTAGAACTGATCGATGAACGCCTTGAAACTGTACTCTGTGGAGTTGTGCTTGAGCAAGGAAGTCCATGCTATTACTGCCCGAGGTTTACCATCTTCATCCATCTTCTACATGGAAACACTAAAATTATCTGCTTGAAAGAAAACAAACATGTATGCTAGTATGGACAAGTATCTGAACATGCCTTCCATGCCAAAATTCATGAACTATTCTTGAATATTGTCTGCCAAGAAGGTACTGAAATCAAACTGGGTGGTGGGTTTTTTGTCAGCGGAGAAAATGGATAGAAAACCCAGAATGGGCTCATCTACCCACTGATCAGAATAATATCCCAACAGAGCACAAAGGGATGAGATGACCTGGTTTCCCTTAGTTGAGAACATGTTGGATGGGTAAGGAGGATTTGTGGAGGGAAATTAAGCGGATGGGGGAAGGAAGAGCTCGAATATTTGAGCTCTTTGGGGGAAGGTCATTTTCTGGTACAATTTGGTGAGAATTTCCAGGCTGAAGGGAGATGCAGAGTCGGCTCAGGGAATTTGCATCATCTGGTCTATGGCTTCGAGCATGATGAGGAACAAGATCTCTCCTGAAGAGGAGACGACGGCTCTTTGTTCGGGAATATAGTGAGCTTGACACTTGAGAGCAAACTCGGGAAAATGTAGGATCTGAGGGAAAAGGTAGAGGGGTAAATTGGACTCCCAGAGTCCAATTTCATCACTCTGGTCCAGGAACACTTCCCTGAGCCATGACTTGAGGTATGAGAAATCGAAATCGCATTTGGTATCTGCGATCAATCTGTCTTTGTCTACCAACGGGATCTTGTCCAGGTTGACAGGAGGCGCGAGAAACAGATTCTCCTCTCCTTCTGCTTGTCTGGGCTTTGGCGCCATTTCTGCGACAGTACCTGCAATAAAGACAACGTTAGTGGGGGAAACTGACTGTGGATGAGGGCGAAAAAATGTAATGGAGGAATAAGCTGTGAAATTATCTGGTGCGATGGGTGAATAGTGAATGTAAGGGGAACAATGGTAGTTTTATTTAAACTGGGGTCGGTTGGGCGTGGGAGACAGGTCAGCTCGATAACAGATGTGTTATCTAGTCATAAATGGCCAACGGATCACTATGAGGGTGAGATGGTATGTGATGGTGGCTGAAAGATACTGACGGGTGACGTGGCGGCTAGGGATTGGAGGTAAAAGTCGCAATAAGGGGCTTGCCATGAGTGAAAAGGGGGAGGGGATTGACAACAGTTATGGGATGTGACTAACTTGGAAAGAAGAGGAGGGTGACGTCCATAAGTGACGGGGGTCTGTCAGATAGCAGATGGTGATGTGACTCGGGGAAATAGATCGACGCCACGTTTGACAAGGGGCTCGCCAAAGGGAGATAACAATTTCGGACCCCGCCCCCCTTGGTTAAAAGCATATCATCCGGGGGGGGTTCGAAAACCATTTTGGGCCGTTGATCAGCGTGCTCGTTTCCTGGCCGCAGATATTAGCGTGCCTTTTATCACTCATTCCGGACCCCCCCCTCCATTAAAGGCAGAACAGATGGGGGGGTCTGAAATCCAACCTTGACCATTGATTTAAGCGCTCATCCCAGGGCCGTCCAGATGCGTGCAAATGTTATCAGTGATTCCGGACTGCCCCCCCGGTTAAAAGTAGAACGGTTCGGGTGGTCCGAAATGCTCTATACACCGTAGATCTGGGCGCCACGATCAGGGCCGTCGATATTTGCAGGGAGCATAAATGGGGAGCGAAGAACACATGTGCCGGGAAAAAATTAGGATAAATGCATTTTTATGGGTTTTTCCCCAAACTTTTCAAGTAGACACCACCATGGGGCTTCGACCAAACTATCTTTTGAGCATTTAAAACATGGTGCAACATTTTACATCAAGCTAGTTTTATTGGAATGAAACAATAAAGCAACTAGCCTACATACTAACCTATCTTCCTATGACAATTAACCCAGATTAAACTGTTGGGTTAAAAATTTAGTCTACCCTAGGGCTATCTGACCAAGATTAGACAGTCTGGCCAGATTTAGTCACTAATCTAACCTAGACACTTTGGCTAAGATTAAACTGTTTAGCCAAATCATTCACTACCCTATCAACATCAAATTTAAAAATAACTTGGCCATGCTTGAAAGGTATGGACCAAGTTACAATTATTGCATGGGGCTTTTATTGCAATTATTTTTCTTTTCTTTTTCTTTTTTCTTTTCTTTTTCTTTTTTCTTTTTCTTTTTTCTTTTTTCTTTTCAAATTATTTGCAGAATGAAAAATCATTTGTCAACAAAAAACACTAGAGACAGATAATATCCCAGTCACCAGTTGATCCTATAACTTATAGGGTGATAACAACGGCTCCACCTGGGGATGGTACTTGCCCTGTGAAGTGCCAAGAATCTTGGTTCCCATTATTCTGAAAATTTCTGCCTAGTGGCCTTCGTTGGTTTTATTCTCAAAAATGGAAAAACAGTGGTCAACAGCTTAGGGCCTTCTCTTCGGGCTTCAACCAACTGACTAATGTTCTTCACTCAAAAAATGTAACTGAAAAATGAAAATTAAAATGGTATGTACAATGGAGAGTGAAAACGTGAATCTTCTACTGTGGTGGCACATAATGTTTCAGCATTCTGCCATTCACAGGTCCTCCTGGTAGATCTATCCCATCAACGTTGTTTAGCAAGAAAGCATTGTTTCCCCTGAAAGCTTGGATCATGTATGGTCCTATCCACAGACTGTCAAATTTTCCATGCTTTCCCTTGTCTTCATTTCTGGCGTCCCATCTCAGCACCAAATCTCCTATCTCAAAATCATCCTCCTTGGTTCATTTGTCAAAGATCTTCTTGATGTTTTCTTGGATTACCTGAGTCTTGTTGAAAACGTCCTCCCTAGACTGCTGCAAATGGATCATCTGGTTGATCCTTCTCTGTGAGTCATTTGGCTTAGCTTTTACCTCTTGAAGCAACTTCATGACAGGGACTCCTAAAGAAGTGGGGAAAACTGCCTCTGTACCATAGACCAGCTGGTATGGTGACATACCAATTGACCTTTTGGTGGTCAGTTTGTCAGCCCAGAAAGCGAACACCAACTTGTTGTGCCATGATTTCTTGTTTTCCTGCAATGTTTTCTTGATGATATTTGCCAAGGTTTTGTCTGAAGATTCCGCCAGCCCATTCCCCTGAGGGTAGTATGATGTGGAATGCCCCAAACCAATGTGATACTGGTTGCAGAAATCTATGAGATTCTTCGACCGAAAAGCAGCTGCATTATTAGTTATAATCTTTCTAGGACATCCAAAGCGAGACAAAATATTATTTTCAAGGAATTTGATAATAACAGAGTTAGTGGCTTGCCTGCTTGGTACTTCTTTGATCCATTTGGTAAAATAATCGGTGGCAGTGAGAATCCACCGGTGCTGGCCTGAAGACGGGGGGTGTATTTCTCCAATGAAGTTGAGTACCCATTGTTGGAAAGGGGCCTCAACTGAGATCGGTTTCAGAGGTAGAGGGAGGAGTTTTCTTTTGCCTTCAAACAACTGACATTGATGACATGCAACCACTTTATGATGTACATCAACGAACAGGGTGGGCCAATAGAATCTAGCTCTGAGTATTTTGTTGGCTGTGACCTTCCAGTTCAGATGGCCACCACATTCTCCTGCATGAAACTCTTGTAACACTTTATCAGCTTCATCTTTCAATAAACAATTTAACAGAATGCCTCCAGGATCTTTCCAATACAAATTGCCTTCTAGAATACAGAATTTTAAGGCTTTCAACTTTAAAAATCTAGCTTTAGTCTTAGTCAAACCAGGGGGAGCTTGTAGATTTTGCAAAACGAATATAAGGTCTGCGTACCATGGAGAGTTGAGAAATACCTCTCTCACGCTTGGAGTCGCCATCTCGCCCTGTTCATCTGCCGCGGCTAAAAAAATAATGTCAAGAGCATGGAAGTTAGATTCAGCCATTAATTTAGCAAGGCCTTGACCTTTGATTAGTTTTGTGGGCTTAATCTCTATATTGTATTCTAAAATGACAGCAATCCATTTTCCCCTTCTTCCATCCGGATTGTCCTCTGTCAAGATGTCCTTTACTACCGCATTCGGAACGTATGCTATGGTGTGGGAATGAAGAATGTAGACTCTAAAGTCTTTTAGGGCTTTTACCAAAGAAAAAGCTTGTTTCTCCGTTATCTTGTAATTCAGAGCAGCGTCCCTTAACGCTTTGCTAAAGAAAGCTATGGGTTGTTCATACCCTTCACTGTTCTTTTGCAGTAACACTGCTGCTATAGTATGTTCGGAAGCGAAAGAAAAGAGATAGAAATCCTTAGTAAAATCCGAAATGATCAAAATAGGGGCCTCTATGAGTGCTCGTTTGACTTGTTCGAAAGACTGTCTGGACTCAGAGTCCCATTTTATTTTTACATCTTTCTTAAGCATGTTTGTAATGTTTCTAAGGAGCTCGGCCAGATTGGGAATGAATCTTCGTAGAAAGTTTATTCTCCCGACAAAAGACTATAGTTTTTTGAGGTTTCTTGGGTGTTCTAATTTTTGTATTGCCTCAATTCTGCTGGGGTCTATTTTGATTCCATCCTTGGAGATGATGTATCCTAGCAGTTTGCCTTCCTCTAGCCTGAAAAGGATTTTCTTAGGATTTAAGGAAATCCCAAACCTTCTACATTTATTGAAGACTCATCTGAGGTGTCGTAGGTGTTCATCATCGGATCGGGAAAACACAGTTACATCATCTAAATAGACGACAATAAACTTACCCGATTCTTTCACGAAAGCGATATCCATCGCCCTCTAGAATGTGGCTCCTGCGTTCATTAGACCAAAAGTCATTTTCACATACATGAAAGTGCCCCATGGTGTGGTGAAAGCGGTTTTTTCTTGGTCATCCGGGTGAACTAGGACCTTATTGTAACCCGAGAAACCGTCCAGCAAAGAGATTCGACTGGACCCAACTACCCTTTGCAGGATGTGGTCCATTTTTGGCAAGGGGTAATTATCCTTCAGGGAGACCTTATTCAAATTTCAGAAATCTATACAAAGTCTGGTCTCCCTCGATTTCTTACGTGTAGGAACTAAGTTAGAGACCCATTTGGAAAAACACAACGGGACTATGATCTTGGCGTCATACATTATTTTTATTTCCTTCTCTACAGAGGGAGCAACTTGGGATTTATCCTCCTAAGTTTCTTCCTAAACGGTTTTTGGTTTTCTTTTACTGGAATCCTGTGTTGTATGATGCTGGTATCATAGGCTTTTAAATCTTCATAGCCCCAGGCAAAGACATCTAAATATTCTTTGAACAACTCAACGTATTTGAGTTTTTGCTCTAGGGGTAATGATTTAGACAGTTTGACTATTCTGGGTTTCTCCTCAGTCCCTATATTATAGTCTTCTACCTCTTGTCCATTGGCTTCGATTTTTGGTTTTTTGGCTACGTCGTTAAAATCAAACAAGTCCTCTAAAGGAACTAGGCCTCTAGGTAAAACATTGCTTTTCAAATGTAAAACATCGACATCCATTTCGTCGTCGCCTAATTCTCCTGAATCTACGCTATTTACACTATCAATTTCAAAATCAGAACTAGTTACATTTTCATCTTCATTTTCTAAATCTATATTTGTACATTCAAAATCGTTTTTACACTACAAAAAGTCTTCGATTTGATCATCATTACCAAACACTTGCAAGTACCTGATATTGTCGGGGACAGTTGGTCTGCATTTCACCGCAACAGTGTATGGGCGAGTCGAGCAGAAAAGAATCTTACAGGAGGCTGCTGATGTAGCCAATCCATCTGCCAGAATGTTTTTCCCCCTCGGCATTACCTGCAAGTCAACTTTAGTAAAACGTCTAAGGGCATCAAGAACAACATTCCTATAAGCTCTAAGACGTGGGTATTTTGCAGCGTACTCACCTTTGATTTTCTTGATTATCAACTCAGAGTCACCTCTTACCATAATCTGTTTAGCACCAACTCTTTTCAAAAGCTTCAGACCGAGCATCAAGGCTTCATACTCATCAATATTGTTAGTGCATTGGAAATTTAATTTGTAAGAATGGTTTTCTGAATACCTGTTTCTGTGATTATGCAGCCAGACTCTTGCTCCAACTCCTTCTTTACTCACTGCTCCATCAAAATCCATGCTCCAGAAATCAGCGGGTAACTCTTCAGTTATCACGTTCTTCATCCTTGCTACCTCAATGATTTCTTGGCCGTCGTCCTGTCTAGATGTATCTTCCGCCAGCTGAGTATCTTGTTCTCCCATGTCACCATCATTATACAAGATAAAAGAATCTAGATCGGAATGTGCAGAGTAAAGGGGATAGTTGTGTGGTTTTTCTTGGCTACTGACCATGTACTTCATCAATGTTTCTCTGTATATCCTTCTTTGTTGCCCGAAAACTAGGATAGTGGCATAAGACATATCTAGCTACAGGGTTCCTTTCAACTTAGACCCCCAAGACTGGGATAGAAACATTCCATACTGCGACAGGATGTCTGCAACTACCATGTCCATTACCATGCTCTTCGCAGGAATCTGAACCAAGGTGATGCATAGGTCCTTGATCAAACCAATACATCTAACTTTATTGGATTCGAATGAGTGTAAATCCTTGTAAGGTCTGGTGACCTCCATTCCTAGTTTATCCATTACTGCTTTAGGCATCAGATTGTGGGAAGCACCCGAATCCAACATAGAATTATGAAAGATCAGGTCATGTATGTTTAGACTGATGTAAAAAGGAGAGACCTCACCAGTATCATCTCGACCATCTACTTCATGTCCGAAAAGAAGTTCGGGTTGATCATCAGTAAGGTTCACAATGTTTGAATGATTTGCTGATCCAATGGTTAAGGCCTTCATGCCTATGTCAAGTTCAATGGTCAGTGCTTTGATCACCTGTGAACGATAAACGTCTTTGTTCATCAACTCTGTAAGTGGGATGGGAATTTTTACTTTGGCCAATTCCCCCTCAAGGCTGAAAGGTGTAGGGGCTCTGCCTTGGCTCATCAATTCTGGTTTGTCCACCATATTCTTCTGCTCAGAAGTACTTGGTGGATTAACAGGTGAAATCTCGAGCCATGACGGCCTTTTCAGAATGGTAATGTTTTTCTTCACGGGAACGTTGGCAATGCTCTTCTCAGGAATCTTCTTAGCAGCTGGCTCAGAGGCCTTCTTGGTTTCGACTACCTTCTTCGTTTCAATCGTCTTTTTTGGGGAATTCCCTTCTGTATTTTTACTCCACAGATTGTACTGCCGGTGTACCTCCAAAATAGCATTTTTGAATGCCTGTTGTTCTGCATCTTCAACTTCTTCACTTACTTTAGTTTGGTTGAGAAGAAAAAGTTCTTTCTCTTCTTGGGTAAGGAAAATTGCTTCATTATCGTGAATGCCCATGAGATTTATGTGAGTATCCTCCAGTTCTTCGATTACTTCCTCCCCTTCATCAACATAATTTTCTTGTAGAGGAGGTCTGATCTGCTGATTTGGACCCCTCTGCTCTCTTTGATCCCTAGGATCTCTCTGTCTGATTTGAGGAGGGTTTCTCCTAAAGTTAGGGTTTCGAACCTGAGGAGCTGGTGGATTTTCTCTTGGAGGATTTCTGTCTGACACAGTAAGTCTTTCCATCATTCTTTCCACTTCTCTGGCCAAAGAATCCAATTTGGAGTATGAGGTCGACGTGGAAGGTTCTTCTTTAACTATGACTCTCCTCTCTGACCTCTGACATGCCCTTTTTGCCAATAAATTGGCCTCCATACTTATATAACTTTTCTGCATGTTTGCCAGGGTGGTAGAATTTCTTTCCCTTAGTTGGTATGACATATCGACATCAAAACCATCAGGGAATTTTATCAACGCCAGGCCCTATGGAGGTTTGATTTCGGCTGGAATTGCATTGTATAGATTATTGAAACGGGTGCAGTAATATTGTACCGTCTCACCTTGATTTCTTCTTATATTCTCGTATTCTGACAATATTTGGAGAGGGTTTTTCTTTACCTCCCATCTGTCAAGAAAACTCCTTTGGAACGCAACAAGGTCAAGGACTGAGGCGGCAGGTAAAGCTTTGTACCATTTCTTGAAGTCACTTGTCAAACTTTGGGCAAACAATCTCATTTGAACGTCAGCCTCATCAACTTCTTGCAGGTCAAAATAATCATTCATTTTGTCAACATGTTGTTGGGCATTTAAAGGTCCTGTTGCATCGAACTATGGAAGTCTTGTTTGATAGTCTTGGGGCATGGCATGTAGCGGCGCAACCAACACCAAAGTAGCATATCAAGCTGCCATGATGGGTGGAGGAGGTGGGACGACAACCTGGATGATCGACGAGGTAGCGACTGAAGACGAGGACGAGGAGGGGCTGGATAGCACTGAGGGAGTGATTTGCGTTTTAGTTATGGGAGACAAAACTTCGGGGGTTCGAGGTTGAAAAATAGTTGGGTCAAAGATGATTCCAGTCACAAAACTATCAGACCATGTTCTTACCAGGCTTTGCTATGGAAAGGTATCAAGGTCGGGGTTTTGAGAGGTAACAGGTTTCCCTGAAAAGGAAAGGGACTTATGAAGGGGAATATGACTCACTAAACCTTCAGTTAAGGTCTTTTTCCTGAGAAACTGTTCGGGGTTATCTGTCACTATCGCAGGTTCTGAGTCGGGATGAGATCGAGTGTAAACTTTCTTGGGAGCCAGAATTCTTTTGGTT